>JASXTE010000250.1:0-71799 GCA_030280995.1 Hemileia vastatrix | reverse complement strand
AGAACTTTAGAAGAAAAGTAAGAAGAAGAAGAAGGACAAAAAAGAATGATGATGAAAAGAGAGAATATATGATTTACATTTATAAAAAATCATCAATTTGACATGTCAGTTGAAGGTTAAAGTTTGCAATTGGCAATTGTCAGGGGTGATTTTTTTTTGAAAAAAAAATGTCTGGTGAAAAGTTTTTCATCAATGATAAGTTACCGAACAGATTGATGAAGTTGTCTGAAGATAAAGTCATCAGATGAAATATCGTTTCACAAGTACAAGTTCGAATAGGAAGAGAGAGAGAGAGAGAGAGAGAGAGAGAGAGAGGAAGAAAGATTGTAAAGAAAAGCAACAACAACAACAACAACAAGGAAAACAACAACAACAAGAGAAGAAGGTTGCAAAGAAAGAAGGAAGTGACCAAGTTGCAGTGTGAGTTAAAGTGAATATGAAAGAGATTGTGCTAATGGAAAGTGAATCTTACTTAGTGAATGCATCTTTGACCGGTAAAAGTATTATTCATTTATTTCATGATGCACACAATAAAGAGCTCATTGTATGACAGTCAAAGTAAAAGATGCAAAAGGGTAGCAAAAGGAAAAGGCTAAAGAGAAGAAGGAAAACGAAGGAAAAGAATGGTAGGATTTCAAGTGAATGACTGAGTGATTCAATAGCTCAGTTAACTTTGTCTTTCTTTCTTATTCTTTCTTACAAGTGCAGGAAAAGAAGTATCGAGTGATATTCATTTCTATTGCCAGTGTGAATGCAATTGTGGCTCGTACAATCAAAAGGGAATCATTTGGACAATGAAACAATGAGACTACTAGAGTACAATAAGAATATATAAGGGTAAAAAGAACATTTTATTCTTTCCCTTGCCATAAAGAATTTTCTTAGATGCAACTTGTTTCATCTTCATTCTTGTTCATGTTGTTGGGTAACTAAAGTCTACTGGACACAAGTATTTTCTCTCTTTCATCTCACTTATATATTCACTCACATACTCGACACCATGACAATGACCCACAAGGAAGGACAAAAAAAAGAAAGTCGATCAATCATCAACGATTCACCACCTGGTCTTAAACAGTCACACTCAGCATCATCCACAATCAAATGAACATTGAGTAACTTTGCGACTTTCCCCTTCATACTTACTAATACTGATAATTACTTTCTTCATTTTAACTGTCAACCTGACAACTGTTGGGATTAATTTTTAATTTACTCCTACTTTTTGCCATGATCAAAGAGTAAACCGATAAAAATAATGATGACAATGATGATGGCAATAGTTTGATTTGTTGTTAAATGAGCAAATGATAGTTGACAGGATAAACTAACAATACAATATGAAAGAAAACAAATTTATGACAAGTGAAGGAAGAATTTTTAAAATTCAAATTTCATTTTATTTTGATGATTTTTCAAAATATAATCTGATTGTGATGTTTTAACACTATTATCATAGTGACATTTTATAAGTTAAGGTACATTTACTTTGTCACCATTTGTATAATGTGATATCAAGTGTGTGTTTGTGATTGGTACATTTGATTTGTTCTTCTTTTTTTTTATATTCTATTTGATTCTTTGTTGTTGTTGTCATCCAATGGGATTGTTGAAGTTGGACGAATTGAGTGAATGGTCAGTCAGTTGCATGAAAGTTGCATGTTGTTCTTTGGTGTAATGTGAGTGAAATAGTCTGATGCACTTGAAAACCCGATGGAGTGAATGAAGTGAAAGAAAGTCGCCAAGGAGAACATGGTCATGGTAAAAAGAAAGTGAATAAAAGAGTCAAGATAAATCGATCGATTCGTTTGATCACACAAACACACATATATATATATAAACACAAAGTACAGTAAAGTATAGTATAGTATATACACACAAGTGTAAATGTAAGTCGTGTTCATTTCGACTCTTTTAGGTCATTTGAAGTAACTTGCATTGCAATTGAAGGACACACACTCAGGCACACAAATATACACACATGGAAAAAAAAGAAGAAAGAGAGACACACACTTACAGATACAACACACACACATGGAAAGAGAAAGAGACATCGAAAGACATGACCAAGTGACTTGTCCTTCTTCTCGAGTAGAGTAAATGTTACTGTGATTCAGTTGACACAACATCGACTTCTATAAGTATCACTGTGGTCACTGCAAGTGTCAGTTTGACCAGTAATATTGTTGTATATACTCTGTCTCTCACTGTACGATTCCTTCGAGTTCAATTCGATCAACTGTTTCACTAGTTCTATGTTCTATGTGTAAGAAAGAAAGAGAAACTTTATGTGTGAGAGAGTGAGTATGTGAGAACATTTCACACACTTTCACAAAATGTCAACCATTGACAGTTGAAAGAAGAAAAAGTTAACAAAAAATAAAAACTTTTTCTTCAATACACTAAAAAAAAGTGTGTGAACATTCTACAGTATATTTGTTGCTGTTGTTGTTGTTGTTGGTCATAGAATTTACTTTATTTTTTTTTTCCAATCGAAATAGCGAAAAAGAAGAAGAAGAATCTGATTTTTTTTTATGTTCTATCTTCTTCATTTTGTTAACACTTTCACTCAATGCAATAGATATCACAAGTTTAACCGAGTTTGAAGTTAAAGTGAATTTTAAGTTTAGTTATTTTTATTTTTTCTTCTCTTTTTCACACATCAACACAACACAGTATACATTGACAATGTTGTTCACCTTATTTGATATTTCCTTTGGATGACCTGTAATTTAAAATGACCGATAATTCACTTTTTCGGTAAAATGTAGTGGTAACATGAGTTGAATAGATAAAAATTATTCTTTAGAACTTTCGAAAGTTTTTTACAGTGACTGTGAATTTACATTTTGACGTGTGAGTTGAGCAGAGAAGTAAAAAAAAGGAAGAAAAAAAGTGACAAAGAAGTTACACAAAGAAAGTGAGAGACCAACATAGACATACATACACAAATAGAACGAAATAGAACGAAATAACCAATCGATGGTCGAGTGAATCATTAGAGGGTTTAACGACCTTCAGAGTGTCATTTTACCGATATAAAGTATGTATCTATCTAACGTCATGATGAAATAATGAAGATTCTCTCTATTATTTTCTTCTTCGTTTATTTTTTTTTCTTTCTATTTCTTTGCATCTTTCATCCACCATTTCATCCTGTCAGTATATAAGTGTATTTTTATTTTTTCATACTAAGGAGGGGATTTTTTTTCTCTCCTTCTTGGCATCAAGTCTAGTATGGTGTTCATTTCATCCTGTTTATTGTAATCATTGATACTTTATTTCGCTACAAGAATAGGAAGTTTGTGTGTGTGTGTTTTTTTCTCTTGGTTATACTTTCATTTATCGAGTAGAACTTTTTTTTTGGCACTCGGTACACCTAGTAAGATGTATTTTCTTATGACTTCCTTAGTAGATTTTGTCATTACGGTAGTAACAGCAGTGTTAGTACTACTAGTAGTATAAGTAGTAGTACTAGTAATAGTAGTAGAACGTCTCGGTTCTAGAACTCAACTGTAGTATAACGAGACGAGTGACGAGGAAAAAATTTTTTAACCTTAATCATCATCAGTATCTTCAGTATCAGTGTATGTCAATGTTGATGGTGAAGTTTGATTAAAGTCAAGTTGTTGATTGGAAAGGTGAAAAAAGTTCTTTCTTTCTTTTTTACATATTCTCTATTGGTACTACTTTACTGGTTGACTGGTTGTTTGGTCGGTTGCTGTTGTTGTTGTTCTTCTTCTCTTTCGATTGTGTATTGTCTTGTTCATCCATCTTTCTTGTTCGAGTTCATTTTCTTCTGAATTATTTGCTGAATTGTACTGTTCTCTCTTTGCTCTCTTTACCAAGTGAAAGTCATCCTCCTTATGGTCTTGATGGCACACATTTCCTTCCAACATGAATGCATTGATGACACATAACTCATTGAATGAACACACACCAATGAAGCTGAGATAGAACATTCAGGCTCTTTTACCCTCAACTCAATATACAATTGGAATTGTCAAAGAGTGTGCGAAGAAGAAGAAGAAGAAATAGAAATAAGAACATCAGTTGTCCCAGTAAAAAAAATATATACTCATTTGACCTTGCTGCGAATAATGGCAGATGTTTGAGATGTTGAATTAAGTGCAAAATATCATCTTTCAACTGTCAAGCATTCAGTGTACTCATCAGTGAGTATCACTTGAACAAAAGAGGAAAAAAACGAAATGTATTTTATCCAATGAACAGTGTTGATTTTACTCTTACTCTGAATATATAAAAAAACGGCCTAAAATATTTCTCTCTCTCTCTCTTCATTCAAAGTAAAGCAATCACACTTCACTTCTTCAAGATTCATCATTGTTAACGTTGGGTCGTTTTTTTTCGAGAGTCATTTACTTTTTATAACATTTCACTCTTACTCAATTTATCTATGTGTGTGTGTGTAGTTTAGTTGACAGAAAAAGTCAACTTCAATCTCACCACTTATCAAATTTCAATTTTTATAACCATTTTCAACTTTGCCAAAATGATAAAATGTATTGCAAAACCAATCGTTCATGCAATTTTCATTTATCATGAACTTATTCAATGATTATTGGGTCATTTTTTTATATCTCTGTCTCTGTCTTTTCTTTTTTTTCCTTTTTCAATCGAAATAGGAAATAACATCAATCGAACTGTTCTAAATAAAACAGATACCATGATTTATCAGTACGTTTACTTAACTTTGTTACAGTGGTTAACTTTTAATCAATATGACATGAGGTGAATCAATTCATTTACATTTCATTGACCTTTTGTGAATCACTTGAATTATTTCCATTGATTCATTGACATAAGAAAACAAAAAACAAAATAAATACTTATAATTGTACTAAATAATAATATTGACATTTATTTCATTAACAAATTATCATTCAGTGTCATTTGGTCATTTATGACAAAGTAAAAGTGAGCATTTATTTGACCACAGTCGATGGTTTTCCTTGATAAGGAATATCAACAGTGAGAGAGAAGGATATAAGAACATTTAAGGACAAGTAAAGTTGAGGAAGAAAGAACAAATGGTTCATATAATTCGATGGAATGTCAGAACGAGAGAGGTCAAGTGAACTACATGTTCTCATACGCATGGTTATAACAAGTCATCAATTAACTACAAACACACAAACACATTGAATGGGATAAACAATTGAAGGAAATTTCCTTCACACGTGTACACTCATGATTAAGTGAGTAATTGTAAGAAAACGATCATCACATGTTATCAGATTGATTGTTCTCAGATGAATCAACCAGTCAATTATCCACCAAAATAGGATGATTGAATTTCATTCTCTCATTTCTTCTCACAATTGTAATTGTAAACCTCTTGATTCATCTTCACATGAGTCATTTGACAATTTACTTGAATGTTTCATTATATATACATTTAATACTGTTCATTGAACAACATTAAACCATAAAAAAGACAACAATGATGAAAATATATAATATTTTTTCCTAAATGTCTTTCTAGTTGAATAAAGTAATAAGAACAATTAACAACAATACATTGTTGTACATTAACAGTGATGAACTTGAACAATGTTTATTGTCAAGTATCGTCAATGTCATTGTAAACCGGAAGGAGAAAGAATAAAAATTGAGAGTGAAAGAAATAAGATTGAAGTAAATGTGTTGTTGTTGTTGAGCATAAGAGACCAATAAAATTTCATCCAAGAAGAAACAGACACAAAAAATGTTCAAAAAGCGAAAATAAAGTGTAGACAGCTGAACTTTGTACTTTTCAGCTAAAAGCTGTTCAACTTTGTTGTGTTCTGTTTTTTTTCTTCTTTTTTTATGCTTGAATGTTATGAAGAGAAATTTCCTGCCATTTTGACAGCATATTGTGAAGAAATAAAGTTCATCATCAACTTGAGCAACATTCATGTACACACACACATAGATGCATTCACATGGACATGGACATGAAAGTGAGAGAAAAAAAAGTGAAAATACTCCATGAATGTTTTCATTTACAAATTCTTATTTATTTTGTTCATTTTATCCAATTTTTTTTCACCTTCATTTAAATTTCTTCGATAAGTCGTCAACTTCATGTATGATAATGATAATGTAAAGTATGAGGCTAGTATAAAATGTAAAGTATTGCTTTTTTTTTCTCTTGCAAATATTTTCCATGTGTATCATCAGTCAAATCGACATGAAGAAGAGAGAAAGAAAAAAGAGAAAAGAAGTAAGTGAGTTGAAGTTTGAGAAGAAGAAAGTTCACAAGGTGAATAAAAAAAAATTCTTCATCGATTGAATGAACAATGTAAAAGATTAAAAGAAAGAACAAGTCAAAAGTAAGGTGAAAAGAAGTCTCTTTTTCCTTTTTCAAGTTGCAATTGAACTTATTCATTAAAATTGAAATCGAGTGATTTGTACGCAGGTACCCGCAAGGTAAAAGTACTTTCTACATTCTATTGCAAAGTACATGCAAATGCATTCAACGTTGTATTGTCATCGTTGACCAAGAACATCGTTCTATGTGCATACACCCACATACACATACATGAAGATACAGAGAATAATTAGTGAATATTTTCATCATCATTATCATCATCGGTTTCAATGTGTTTGATCAGTGATGAATTGTCATATGAAACAAGAAAGGAAGGAAAAGAACTTCACACACAAAGTTCATAAGAGAGTCAAAATATTCTGAAAGAGAACACACAGAGAAAAAGAGAGAGAGAGGATAAAGAGTAAAACTCTTTTTTATACTTAGTAAGTTTATTCTGCAAAATATCCAATGGAAAGAACACTTTATATGCATGCAATTTACAATTCACCCTTGAGTAAAGGTTTCTTTCTCTTTCTTTTTTTCTTTCTTTCTTTCTTTTTTTCTGTACCCTGAGTTACTTTTATACTTTTCTACCCGTAGTCATAGTCTCGTATTCGTTCTAGAACTTCTCGTCGTCGTCGTACTTGTGAAAGTTCACTTTGTTATTACTCCAACAACTAATGGTCCTTGTGTAATCAAATCGACTTTGCCGTTAGTTTAGAACTTTTTTTTCTTCTCTTTCGTATCCAAAGTAAAACAATTTCTTCAACTGTCCATGTTGTTTCAACAGTTTCAACAATAGTGTTCAAGTGAAGAAGTTGAAGAAAAAGTTCTTACAATTCAAGAGAGTATAACTTTTTTCTTCTTCTTTTTTTTACTTCTTCACATTGTCATTTGAAACTTTTATTTTATTTTGTGTTAACTTTTCACACACATACATTTATATATTTATATGAATTTATATATATATATATTCTTCTTTTATTCTTTCAACAGGCAACATTGAAGAAAATTCCAGCCACTCGTTTATCCAGGTTAACAGAAGCATTGGCAAATTATGATTCAGTACTAAATGAGTACTTTTTTGATCGACATCCTGGTGTATTTGGTCAAATATTAAATTATTATCGTACAGGTAAATTACATTATCCAACAGATGTATGTGGTCCTCTTTTTGAAGAAGAATTAGAATTTTGGGGCCTTGATTCAAATCAGGTAAGTTGTTGTTGTCATCTTTGTTCTTTCAAGACATGACAGACACATCATCTTCAATTGAAATGTTCAAAGCTCAAAATCAATTGTCTTATAAGAACGAAATAGAAAGGAAAAAAAAATTTATCGCATGAAGTTCGATCTGCTTATCGTTTAGCTTTGACGCATATTTTCACTAGAAGCTTAGTTGAGTTAAGCTTGTTACAGCAAACCAAGTTAAGTCAAGCAAAAGGTGAAGTGTCACCAGGAAGAAGAAGAAAAAGACCAAGAAAGATAGAAAGAAAGAAAACAGTAGTAGTATGAAGAAGAAACAAAGGACAAAGAAGCAAAAGTAAACCAAGTTTCACTTGCAGTAACTTTTTTTCCCTTCTTTTTTGTTATGATGAAGTTTTTTTCTTCTTCTTCTTTTCTTTGGATGTCGTTTTTCTTTCACATGAACATCGACATGTATACGTTTTTCTTTTGATATTCACACAGTATACACACAGTACACATGGTAAAAGGAAAAGAACATTTGCATGTTAGTGTTGATGATGGTGACGATGTTGATGTTGTTTTTGCATTTGATGTAGGTGGAACCGTGTTGTTGGATGACTTATACTCAACATCGAGATACTCAAGAAACTTTGGCTGTACTTGACCGTTTGGACTTAGACACTGATAAACCAAGTGATGAAGAGATTGCAAGAAAGTTTGGTTTTGAAGAAGACTATCTAAATAATCGACTTTCATGGTGGCAACGACTTAAACCAAAAATTTGGTCATTATTTGATGAACCATATTCTTCAGGTTATGCTAAAGTAAGTAAACTTCTTTTCTTTTTTTTTGTTGCACCAAGAACATTATAATGTTCTAGGTAGAACGGTAAACGGTTTAATGGTTGAAATTTTGTTCAACAAGGTAAACAACAACAAAAAATATGTCAGTTGATTGAGTGAAAGTTCAATCAATTTGTTAACATGATGATAATTCAAAATCACGTCGTGGTAAAGTTAGTAAAGTAACAAACAACGAACATTTACTTTGACATATACTGACGGTGATTAAAATGCTAAAATTATATGTGTATGTGTCAGTGTAAAAGTACAAGGGATAATTTATTGAGGTAAAATGTTGAAGGATAACTTTTCATACATTCAGGTATAACATATTTACCACGATCGGTGGTTGTAAAGATATTTTCTACTTCACATAATATAAGAAGAAGGAAGAAGGAAGAAGTATTAGTCATACAAGTATTAGAAGTGAAGGAAGAAGAATTGTTCAACTCAAAGGGGTAAAATGAATGAAGGCGTGCTGACACAAGACTTTTCATGCATTGTGTATGTATACATGTGTGGATGTGGATGTGTGTATGTTGCATCCTTCTGCGCAAGATGCATCAGAGCGATCATAATGATCATACTTGGTACTACTGATGTCATTAATAACGACTTGTGAAAGAGAGAAGCAGTCAGCGCTAAAAGTCACCGAGACAAAGTACAAATGCACAAGGAAGAAAGAAAAGGAAAGAAAGAAAAAGGAGCGAAGAGTCAAAAGACAGCGCAAGCCTTGTTACTGTACAATCGTTCTGTTGCAGTTCGAATTGACGTTCTGTTCTGTTCTGTTCTACTGGTTGGTTGTAATGTCGACGCCTTTGACGATGCTACTACTGACTCATCCTCATGCTATTTGGTTTTTTCTTCTTCTTCTTACTTTTTTTTTCTACTGCAACTTGTTTCTTTACTTCTTCTCTTCTCACTCTCGGTGATATCAGGATAAGAGAAAGTGCACTCAATTCAGACAAAATGAACTGACACCAGGTGTCAATTGTCAAGGATACCAGTGATGAAGTAAAGTTACTTTACTTCTTTCATACTCTCATCTTCTCTGACTTTCTTACTGTACATTCGTATGATTTCTTTCTCTCCATTTACAGAGTCCAAGTGAAAAAGTGTGATTGTTCTTTTACTCTTAACTTGAAGAGTAAGAGAAAACACTTTGCACTTGTTTCGTTTTTGTTCTTTTGTGTGTCAATTGACACACACATACAAACAAACACAACAAAGTTCCAGCAAGGAAGTGATGTAACTTGTTCACCTTGAGAACTGTTGAAAGAAAATGTCTCAAGAAGAACTGACCCTAAACTCAATATGAGATTTGACTGATCGAATGTCCTTTATATATATATTTTTTTTTCTTTCACTTTTCACATTCTTAACCATACCAAGTGGAATTGAATTTCTTAACGTTAAATTTTCTACTTCCTTTCTGTTACTATTTCCCTGATGACAAGCTGGTTTTATTGGTTGTAGGAAAGAAAGAACAAAAAAGTAAAATATAAAATGAATTTGGACAAACTATTGGATCAGAAAGAATTTTCTTCTTTTCCCTGATGTTTAACCATTGACATGTAAACTTTATATATATATTTTTTTTCTTCCTTCTCGTTTACTTGTATTGTTAGTTTCTACTGATCACATCAACGACCAGTTTACTCATAGTTGCATAGTCATGATCCAATAGTTAAATTGAAAAATTGTATTCATTCACTTATTTTATTTTTTCCCTGCCAACGAAGAAGAACTTTCAACATCTAACAACAACAAAAAAAAAGAATGTGATGCACTTGAAGAAAATTGCTCAGGAGATCAACAGTATACTTTGAAAATATTTCATTTTATTAAACTTTGATGTTCATTTACAAATGAAATTCTTTTTGTTGTTGTTGTTGTTTTGTTTCTTTTCAACAACAAAAGAAAAAAACACTTTCTTAACAACCAAGTTGAATGTACTTCAATAACATGTGATGATAAGAAATATATTGTGATGTTATTGTGTGAAATTTGTAGTAATTTAATTGACATTCAACATGAACAAGCAAAAGAAAAACGTCAAGTAGTTCAATTGATTGTTCAAGTGAAAGAAGAAAAAGAAAAAGAACTTTTTTCATTTAGTGACTTTAATAACATTTCATTTTTGTCTTTGTTATCATGATTGTTGTTGTTGTTGTTGTTCGTGACTATTTGACAGAAAGTTGGTGAACGTGAACCACAATTCACATGGTCAGTACATATCTATATTTTGGTTCTATTTTAGTTCTTTTAAGAAGTCGACGTTAAAAGTTAAAAGTTTTTTCTTTTTTTTCCTTCTCATGTTATATCTTTTGAGTTCTTTTTACTGGATTTTCATCTTGATGTTGAGAGAGAATTTTCTTCTTCGTTCTTTTTTTGTTCCCATCTCGTATCTTGTTCTAAATTATTACTTTTTGTGGAAACATTTTTACTTACCATGTAAGTAACAAAGTACATTTTCACTCGAATGATTTTGACTCTTTCTTTTGCTTTTTTATTCTTCAATGTGAACACAGTAAGGTTGATGATAAAGAAAGATACGAACAAGTAAAAAGAAGAAGAAGAACAGTTGATGGAGATAAAAAGAAAGAACAAGAAAAAAAAGGTTGACATGCATCAAATTTATGAATTATCTTTGTAACTTTACATTGAATTTTCTTCATAGTCATTTGTTCATTTTTTTGTTAAAACTTTAATAGTGGATTTGAATTTAACTGTGATCTGTTAATGTATTGTACAAGTATTAATACAACAATTCTAATAGAACAGAACAGAACAAATGGAAGAAGAAGAAGAAAAGTAAATTCGAAATTTTATCATTAGTTTGATCTTTCTTATCCATTTAAACGTCAATGTAATTGATTTAAGGTGTAGATAATTAGCAAAAGTCTTTTTATTCCAGTACAAAAGTTGTGTGACTTATTTTGCTTGAACAAGTGTAACTGTTGTCTATTCATTCAGGTCAGTTGATTTGTCTATTTGAGTAGATGAAATTACTACAAAAGGGGTAAAATTAAACAAAAGGAATCAAATATAGTAAAAGTTAAGAACTAAAGGGAAAGAAGTAAAGTTGAAGTAGTTGAAAGTTTCTAATGATGGTAGAAAATTACAAGTCATCTGTACAGTCATCAAGTCAATGATGTGATGAAGACAATTGTAACCATTTGTTTTGTTTGATTGAGTCCAAGTACGTGTGAATGGACACACCAAGTGTTCTATCCACTTTACTCACACAATTCACAACTAACACAGACACATGGAAACACATAAAGTACCAAGTGGACTTTCAGTGATTGATGTACATGTATAGAATAACTGATCAAGTGAAATCAATTGATATAAGGCACCAACTAATTGACTTAAATGTCATTTTACGCCAAAACAAATCAATCTAATGTGAAAGGTGATATGCATGGTTGGTGTGTGATTTTTCACAGGATCAAATGAAACAAAACAAAACAAAGCAAAACAAAGCAAAACAAAGAACAAAGATAAAAAAAGAAAATAATGAAAGGTCAAAGTACCAGTAGATTTGTTGATAGGATAAAATGTCTTTTACTATCATCCATGTTCATGTTTGACACGTGTTCACGAGTAAATTAGACTAGACTTTTGTGTCATCAGGTCAAATGCAATGGTCAAACTGTCATCATCAAAGTAAAACAAATGTCATTGAAAAGGACAAAGTAAAAGGAAGAAAGAAAGAAAGAAAGAAAGAAAATGAAGGAAAAGAACGAACAATGCAAACGTTTGATTGCATTGCCGGAAGTTCCTGAAGAAGCAAATTACTCACACAGTTCGAAAGAATCCAAAGAGAAAGAATTAGAACAGTCCAATCGAGTTCTACTTGAAAAAAAAGAAAAAGAAGAAGGAAGGATTACATTGACTTTGTTGTGTTTCTATTCTTTCATTATCATTGTAAGTTAAGTTTCTTTGTTATCTTCTCACTCAATAAGAAGAATGAACAAAAAGTACAAGTAAGTCATCTAAGTAAGTGAGTAGATTGTATGATCATCCTATCTTTCAATCAATCTGAGCAGTTAATTGTTCTTTCATTTATTTTACCGGATATTTCGGTATAAACATTATCACCACCTGTGTGTTGATTGTATTTCATTGAAATAACTTATTCAATTATCAGATATATCTGGTACATTATTCGCTTGACCTGAAGGTTGATACAACAACAACAGTTACAAGTAGCTTTAACGATAATTCGATATAAAATCCTGACAACAAGAGCATCAGTTATGATGTATTATTCATAACTACATATTAAATTCAATTGTACTCATAAATATCCAATAAGTTAACTTGTATATACTTAAACAGTATGTTTAATGTTATATCATTTAACCATTAGAATAATTTATATTCTTAAAGTTGATACCATTTATGGTTTTATCTTTTGTTTGCAACTTGTTCATTCTTTTGTTATATGTAAACAACGCCAAGAACAAGAAGAGCAGTAACATTTTATTTGATCATTTGTGTGTAAAGATAAAAGTGATCAATATCTGTTTTATTCCATCACAAGTTGATACTTGTTACACTGTTTGATTATTCAAGCAAAAGGTAACTTGACTCTCAAGAAGAAAGAAATTTACTTGACGGTTCACTGATCACACACACACATCTTTTCAATGTTCTACAGACAGACAAGTAAGCAAAAGGGAAAAAAGTTCTAACTGTTCTAGTTGTTTCCTTCTTGGTTTTTTTTTCTATTGGTTCATTTGGGTATTTTACTTTTTTTTCTTCTTTTGTTGCTTGCTTTTTTTTCTGTCTGTTACACATATACACAGAGGGAGAAAGTAAAAGTATAAGTGTAAGTGAAAGGGAAACTGAGAGATAGAAAGAAAGAGGAAGAAAGTTGAGCACTTGGTTTAATGATGGGCCTTTTTGTGTGGAGAAAAAGTAAACTTAATGCCAGTTGCACAAGAAGCTACAAGACAAAGTGTTGAGAGGCCAAGAAGAAAAGGAGGAAAGAACAGAACAGAAGAGAAAGTAGAATGAAAAAGAAGGAAAAAACCTGAAAGAAGAGAAAGTGAGACAAGAACAAGCAAGTAGGAAGAAAAAGAGAAAGAACATATATATATATATACAGGTGGTGCAATTTTTTTTCCTCCTCTTTCTTTGCCTTTTGAAAGCTTTACTTTCTATTAGTGTAAAATGGTAAAAGTACTCTGAGTAAAATTGCTCTTCTAGAACAAAAGATTAAGGGTTTAAGTGAAGAGTGAAAACGATAAAAAAAACGAGAGAGAGAGTAGAACCAGTAGAACAGAACAGAACAGAACAGTAAAGAAGGGAACATTTTTTTCAACAACAATGATAAAGTGAAGAAGAAGCAACAACAAAAACAACAACAACCAAAAAAATGTAGCAAAAATATATATAAAAATAACATACTGATTTATCAAATTGTTTAAAGGTTCACTTGTCAATGTACTTGACTTGATATCTGAACATTTCTCTCTATGTGTGTGTGTGTGAGTTGAATTTTACGTGGAGGTCAAAGTAAATTAATTGATTATTTTAATAAAAAATCTTTCAAAAGGTGGTGAACAATTTTTCCATTAGTGTCGATGAATATTCTTTCATTGAAAGAAAAGGAAAGAACAAGAAAAACTGGGAGAAAGTGTAACATCAGTAGTTGAATGTTTTTTGTCATGAAAAGGCGACTTGACAAATTTAACCGCAAAGTATGTTATCACACATACATTTAAGTAAAAGGAATAAAATAGGGTTAATTTTTTTCCTTTCAGTTGATTTAGATGGTGTCAACACTCATTAAAAGTGTCAATTGGCGTGTCTCTTGCACCCTTCAACCAATTACTCATTGAACAAAAAAGGAAGAAGAAGATTTATAAAGAAGAAGCAAAGAAAGTGTATCTGCAATGAACCTAATTGAGAAGCAAGTAAATTGAAGTAGATACATTTACTTAATCAAGTGAAAATGATACTGATTACTCATTAAACTTGATGACATCAAATGAATTTCCCCAAAGTTGACAAGTTTAAAAGGAATCAACATCATGACCATATGTCATTGATGTGAACATTGTTAAATGTATTTTTAAATAAATCATTGTAAAGATAAATTGTTGTAAATACATGACAAAGAACACAATCTGTATGTTCAGGTGAAGATAATTTCATGCATGTTGACATTTGTGTATGTGTCGTTTCTGTTAAATTTATCTTCCAACCCTAAACACAAATGGTTCCCAGGATACAGTTAAAGGTGTTTTCCTTTATTCTGTAGTTTATTTTATTTTTCTTTGTTGTTTTTTTTTGTTTTCTTTCATTTCTTTCTTTATACTCATCTCATTCACTTCATGTTTCACTGTGCAATCCTTTGTTACATCAATTGAACAACAATTCAAGGTGCACTGATTGAACTTGACTTGCATTCTTATCGTTGTCTATGGTATACAGAGAGTAAGAACAAGAGTAAGAACCAAATAGAACCAAATAGAACAAAAAGGAGAAAAAAGTAGCCAAAGAAATAACAAACAAACGCAATCCTTCTAACTAATTTGACCCGAGGGATGAAAATGACAATACTTGCCAGAGTAGTGGATAGAACAAACAACCACTTTTCTACCTTCAATTGAATGTTTGTTGTCGATTTTACCGTGTATTTGTATTTTTTTTCTTCTTCTGTGTCTCTTCTTACAATTGAATTAGTCATTTAGTCTTGATTTTTTTGTATCAAATACAAAACTTTCATCTTTTCCACGGACAATTTAACTATACAAGTGTATTGTATCCTGTTATACATTGATTGATATGACTGTAATTGTCTTCCAAACTCGATGATACTCTGTACAAAGAGTCCATTTTTTAATCTAACGACTTATACTATCAACGATTTACTATATTCACATAGAAAGTTATTCGATGAATCTTATAGTTGAACAATTCAAAGTCAAATGGTTCATTGAATCTTTCAAATTTTTTCCCAACAACATTTAAAGGTTAACTTTATGGTTGACTGATTCATGAAACAATCCAAAGGAAAAAATTTTATCTTCAATTCAATAACAAATAGTAAAGAACATTTGAAAGAAAGAACTTTTATAAATATTCTTGATGTATATTCAATCGATTGATGATGAAAAAAATTGTAATTCAAACATTTTAAGTAACACATTAAATAAAAGATGAGTTGTTAATTCAAGTAGATAAAGAGGTTGTAACATATAAATACACATGATGATGGTTTACCTTGAAACATACAATAATAGAACCATTGAAAGAGCAACCAATAGTGTCAAGGAATATCATTAAGTGTGTAAATGAGAAATCTTTGGTATATTTTTATTCTTCAAGTGAAAGGTTTTTCCTTCCTTTTCTATTTGATGATGATTGCTGATGCAGCATATGAAGGTGTTTTCAAGCGAACATTCAAATCAATTGGTTGATATTTTTGTCTGTTTGTCCTTTATCCATAAGAATCTGTCTGAAAGTATGACAAAGTGAAGGAAAAGAAGCGGAAACGTGAACAGCTCAGCTGATTAATAGACAAGATGGTAAATGGAGGGGTAAAATCTGATGAAAAGGTTTATCCACAATCATAGAAGAGAGAGAGAGAGAGAAAGAAAGAGCAAAATGAGCGAATTCATCCTCTTGACCAAATAATAATTTGATGACCAGATGACCCTATGATCAAATATAACTAATTTTAATTTGCTCTCTCACATGGAATTATCCGTATACCATCATTTACTGATGGTTAGACAAGTAATTGATCTACATTTTTACCGAGGTTAGGGTTGAACTTTCTTCCTTCCGGAAATAGTAGACACACACACAAACAGACATAAACAGACATTCAGACACTTACAGTAAGAATATTTGTCTATGAAAAGGTGGAAAAAAGGTTGGTAGAAGTGACAAAGGACAGATACGAAATCCTGTCATGTCTCAAGGTCTTGACATTTTCATTGGTGACATCTTTGTCTTTTTCATCTGCATGTCCAGCAGCTGGTGTTGTAACATTTGCTTCTTCTTCTTCTTCTCTGATTTATCCAAAATCTTTCATTCGTTGTGTCATAAGCAATGATAATCATATCCATGACACTCACACCAACCTAAATGTCCTTGAGTTGAATGAATTTTCATTTGTTCAATGACAACCAGAACAAGTGAAAAATTATCATTACTGATTTAATATTTTCTAGTTGATTATGTTGACTTATCTTGAATGATGATCAATGGATATTGAAAAATTTGAACAATTCATTCAATAATCCGTCAATATTTTTGACTTTATTTTTTGTCAATTGTCATGTGCAACTATTTGTACATAAAAGAACGTGATTAGAATGTTACAACGAATTCAGTTGAATTCAATTGTCTTTGTTTCTTCTTATTCTTTTTTGGTTTTTTGACAAGTCTGTCAAATGAACTGTCATCTATGATATTGTATGATTTTATTTTTCACTTTGTTGGTTATTTTCAATCTGTTTTACTGGTTATTTTGTTCTTTTTGTCATTTTTACTCAAGTTAAAGTATAAATTTCATTGCATCAGTTGATTCATTCAATTCAATTGACTGGCAAGACAATTGTTGTCCATTGAATTCATTTAAATTAGTAAAATCGAACATACAAACATACACAAAGACCAACAAAGTAACAAAATTATTCTTTGGTCAGCTAAAAAAAGGAAAAAGATGAAAAGTATCAATAATTTTCATCTTTATTTGAAGGGAAATATTTTTTTTGTTGAGGCAAACAAAGACAAAGATAAAAGAATTCGAAAATAAGAAGTAAAACTTTGTTGTTTTTGTTTACCCAAGTTGATGGTAAGTAAAGTTAAATCAATGAAGAAAACAAAGAGAAAAGAAAGGAAGCCAAAAAAGGAAAAAAAATGAGATGAATGTGAAGATTCAGTCGACTGATAAAAGTTTTTCTGGTAAATAATTACTTGTATTTTATTTATTTGCCAAAGAAATGTACTATTTTACCTTCAGTGAGTGAGGTTTGAATTTTTCAATGTACATTTTTACTGTGACCAAGTAAGTGATGGAGAGTTCTAGAACTTTTTTAAGAACCATGACCATTGGTGAGTGTAGTCAAAGTGAACTTACAGTCAAAGTAAAAAAAGGTAAAAAGAGAGAAGAAGAAGAAGAAGAAAGCAAATTGAAGATGGCAAATTTGAAAACATGTAACATGTAAAAAGCATGAGAACACAGAAAGAATGTAATCTACAGTTTTGCTTTTGAGTCTGCATTACTTTGTGCCATTTGTGATGTTCATATCATTTTTTTGTACTTTCGAATTTTGCACTCACATCGAATGCATTCATAAGGTTTAGAAAGAGAAAAGGAGGGTAAAAATATACATTTGTTCATGTAAACACAAATACAAGATGACCAGACACACAAACACACAAATACATACAAGGATTAAAGTGAGTGAGATGAACATTATTTTTTCCTTTTGATTGTCTTGTTCTGTTGTTCTGATATTTTTCCTTTTTACCCGTTGGTATGTTGTATGTTTAGACGTTGATGATGTCCACTGAGAGTTATTTTAAAAATCGAATTGCCTGCTGGTCATTGGCTGGCGTTAAATGTACATTATGTCTTTCCATTTACTTGCAAAGGTTTTTCCATGTTATTTCATCATGATGGCAAGTTGATTCAGGCAAAATACAACAAAGAAAGTACCAGTGAAAGGAGGAAGAAGGCACAGAGAGAGAGAGAGAGAGAGAGAAAAAAAGAGAAGATAAAAGATGACCAAGCACTTTACCCTTGACTCATAGCGAGAAAGAAAGAAAGAAAAAGGAACAACTAAGAATGAGAAAAGAAGGAAAGAAGAAGCCTGTCTTTCAATATTCTCATTGATGCAATCCAGAAAATGATTCTGCTTCTGGATGTAAGTCGCATCTTTTATCATCGATTTATTTTATCTGCGTCATCAGGTTTTCCTTCTTCATCTTCTTCTTTTCCCTTATTCTATCTTCCTTCATGTTCTATTCTTTTCCTTGATATTTCCTTTCTTTTTCTTTCTTTTATTCTTGTGTGCTTCATTTGAAGAGCACTTATGTTATTTACAATAAGTCATCTATTTAGTTTACTTCTTCTAATCATTCGATGATTTTATCATAACAAAAAAAACCATATAAATATTCATTTGATAATAATCATTTTAAAACAATTACATAACATTTCAATTAATCAAGACGAAATGATTATATAAAGATAATGATTGAATTTAATGTGTACAATTAGAAGAAAAATATTGTACGTAATCTATTTCTTTCTTTCTATTATTCATCAAATAGAACAAACAATTGATAAACATGACATGAGGTGTAATTTATTGAATAATAGAAGTAAACAAAGAAAAATGTTGTCTTATTCGTCTTATTTTCATCTTCAATCAGAGCAGAACGTGATGCAAGATGCAACTTGCAACTTGTGAGTGAACATCGTCAAGAATACAGAATACAGAGTGAAGTTAACAGAAGAGAAAGAAAGAGAGAGAAGAGTAAAGTTCAGTAGAGTAGAGAACTCGAAGTCCAACTCAACAGAACAGAACAGAACAGAACTGAGAAAGGAAGAAAGAAAGAAAGAAAGAAAGAGAGAGTTACAAAGGTTCAACATTTGTTGGCTTGGTCAGTTGGTGCAAATTGATTTTTGTGTGTTGCTTTCTGTTCATCCTTTCATCTTGCCTCTGGTTCATTTGTACCATGGTTCGATTTTTGCCTTTTCTCATACATCGAATAAGCTGAAGCAGTGTGTGCACACGTTGTCAATCTGTTCAGAGTTGAATTCTCTTCTGTTCTTGCTTTTTCTTTCTGTCTTTCTTTTCTTTTTCTGTCTTTCACTCTTTCCTTTTATTTTCTTCCTTTGGTCTTTTGTCCTTTTTGGTCCTTTTGATCTTGTGAGTTATTTTTTTTCCTTCCTTGTACATACTGATCATTCAAGGATCCATTCAAGCCATAGACACGTTGTTCGATACATTTTTCCTGTCTTTTCTTTTGTTCTTCTTTTATATTTTTTTTTCTTCTTTTTTTCACTCAAACTTGTGAACCTGTTACCTATTATTTTGTCTTCTCAACTTACAACTTCCATTCTTTAACTTGTTTCTCATGTATTCTTCGGACACTTGATTCATACACATTATTCTTTTTCATGTCGTTTTTTCTTACAAACACACATTCATTCGATGGTTCAATCAATGATTCAATTTAACCATTAAATCATCCAACTTGTTCATGAGTATAGTGTTGGTCATTAGTTGTCAATTCATTTTTCTTCTTGTTACAAGTTCACCCAAGTAAAGACATGAGTGAAAATGAGTAAAAAAGAAAGAACAGAATAATCGATTAAAGAACAATCTTTCACAGTCATATAAAGTAACTTGTATGTTCATAGGATATCTGTCACTTAATAATGTTGAATTACACATAAATTACAACGTAACAAGTTGATCCATTCAATTCACGTCTCTTCATATGTCAAAGAGCAGGAGAGTAGAGTATCCATGGTATAGTGGTTCTACTATTCGAGTTGGTATGAAGTGTTCTGTGAGAACATTTGTACATTTTATCCATTCAAGTGAACAAGTATCGAATTGACCAAGTAAAATAAATGATATATTACATTGTATTTCATTCTTTCATTCTTTCATTCTTTCATTCTTTCACTTGACTAATACTAATTTTCTTCTCATTTATTTTCTATCTTTCTATTCTTCATCCCAAACACAATACAAACCAACCATCAACGAAACAATTGATTTTCCTTCATGTGATTGGCTTAATGATAATTTGAAACAAAACAAATCAACAACACCAACAACAACGAAAAAAATCATCATCTTCTTCAATGAACACATTTATTCTTCAACAATAATCGACTATTACATGGGTTACAACAAAAACATATAAAATTGATGATATCAATCAAACTTCCCTCAAATTAACTGAATTACAAATATCACAAATTATTCAACTTGATTACTTTCTTATTCTTTTACTCTGTATTTCTTGTATATCTGGTTAATCGATATCGTTGGACACCACAACCACTTACCAATGACCAATGGGGCCAATGAACAAAATGTGTTCATGATAAATTGTCAACTGTATCACAAATGCTGACAAAACCTTAACTAATGATAACTTTGGTATCATTAATAATGTTAACGAAAAAAAAAAAATCTTAATCAATGTCATTGACGTGTAACAATTGATTTTTCCTCATCATTATCATGACGATATATCGATCATCAATATTTGTCAATAACACTATTGGTGTAATCGATGTGTTTAAAAAATTGAATAATCTTTCAATATGATAAATCAAATCAAATTAATATCACCAGGTGATTGGGTGCAACATCAGTCTTTTTTATACTGGTATCAATATTCTCCTTTTGCCTAAAAACACATCCTAATATGCGTGTACCTGTGATTAAGAATATAACTGTCAATACATCATTTGAAACATCATATTGGGTATTAGATAAAAAAATGACAAATGCTCATGAAGCATTTTTTTATGTTGAATGTATATGCAATGTATGGTTTACAGTTGAATTTACAAAAAGATTTTTTTCATGTCCATCAAAATTAGGTTTTATGAAAGGTGCGATTAATGTAATTGATTTAACAGCAACATTATCATTTTATATTGATTTAGCATTACAAAAATGGGCATCACATTTAGAAAATGCAGATATATTAGAATTTTTTTCAATAATACGTATAATGAGATTATTTAAATTAACTCGACATTCAGCAGGGTTAAAAATATTAGTTCAAACATTTAAAGCATCAGCAGGTGAATTATTATTATTAGTATTTTTTTTAGTATTAGGTATAGTAATATTTGCATCATTAGTATATTATGCTGAACGTATACAATCAAATCCAGACAATGATTTTAATTCAATACCATTAGGTTTATGGTGGGCATTAGTAACAATGACAACAGTTGGTTATGGTGATATGGCACCTAAAACATATGCAGGAATGTTTGTTGGTGCATTATGTGCATTAGCAGGTGTATTAACAATAGCATTACCAGTTCCAGTAATTGTATCAAATTTTGCAATGTTTTATTCACATACACAAGCACGTGCTAAATTACCTAAAAAACGTCGTCGTGCAATAGGTGCATTACCAGAACCAGCACCAGGTAGAATGAATAGAAAAAATGCTGCAATACCACATGGTAGTTCATCTATTGGTGGTACACTTGGTAATAAATTACATAATACACCATCTAATATAAAAACTGGCTCAATATTAACACAATCTTCATCAAGGCAAACATTTAAAGCTGCTGCAACAGCTGCATCACTTTCTGCATCTAATTTTAATGAAAATAAATCAAGACCAATACATACAACTATTACATCAGCAAATGTAGGTACAAATGGACCTGGATCATCAGATAAAATTATAACAACTACTTCTAATATAACATCAGTAAGTAGTAGTACAATATATAAAGATCCAACAATATTAACGACAACAACATCATCAACAACAACATCAACACCAGTAATTACAACAACATCATCCGGTTCATCAACAAAAGTTAAAAGAAAAAAATCATCATCTAAAGAATTACCAATTATTACAGGTAAAATATTAAGTAAAAGTATAAATAATGATGATGATACAACAACAACAACAACAACAACAACAACAATTAGTAAATTACAACCACGTGGACCTTGTATTACATCATCAAGTGGTTCAGTTGGAACATTTACATTGTCAGGAAATGTTCAACAGCAACAACAGCAATATTCACATCACACATCTTCAACATCAAATCAACAACAACAACAGCAACATCCATTACCTGTTTCATCGAGTATGAATTTACCATCATCAATTGTAAATAACTATTCAATTTCATCAAATGCACCATCAACAACACCATTAAATTTACATTCACATACTTCACATCATCAACAGCACATAATTCAATCACCAACATCAAATTCTAGCCCTTCAACATCAGTTCAACCATCACCATCATCAATTCATAATTCTCCTTCTTCTCAAATATAGACAAGACCAACCAACCAACCAACCAATCAACAGCAGAAACAAACTGTATCTGCCAATATGAGCAGTAACCTTAGTAACTTATTTAACTTAACAAATAACACCATCATCAACATCATCACCAACACAACAAGTATCGACATCAACATCAACATCAACAGCACCTTCACAAATAAGAAGAAGAATAAAAGTTTGTCAGTATACATGTTAAAAGTAAACTATCAATCAGTTAAATTTTGAGCTGATATTTTAACAACAACAACAAAGTATACACAAAACACCCAATTAAACATGACAATAAACAACAAAAAACTGTATGCTGATGAAACATTGAACACACTTGCGAAATAACACACCAAAAAATCAACACCAACACCAACAACACCAACATTGATTCAAATCAGTGAGCACAATTTAACTTAAATATTCTGTCACAAGTATTACGATTAAAGGGAAAAAAATAAATAAACTGCCAGTCATTGTTGCATTTGCATAACTTACAAAATTATTAATAATTTACTCATGAGTAAGTTTATTGAAGGAGAGAAAAAAAAAAATATTTTCTTACAATGAATGTAGTTGAAGTGAATTTTAATTATTTACCATGAAAATTAACCAATTGAAGGTAAGTCCATCTACACAGATAAATTTATAATTAACTTTTATTCAGAGTGGCACCTGTTATACGTTTATACTTGATCCTACTTAGATACTTATGAAAGTTTCTGTTTGTTCATCCGAGTGACTTAATTAGTTGAATAAAAGAGTAAAGTAAAAAGAGTTCTAGTGAATGAAGAACAAAGAAGAAGAACAACAAGAAGAAGAAGAAGAAGAATTAGTCAAGTTGCAATTAAAAAGGCAAATTCACTGTAACTAACCAGAAGAGTAGAAATTTACTTAGTTTAAGTGAAATCTCATCAAGTAAAAACACTCGTCAGTAAGTCAATTTATCTAAGACAGAGAGATAAAAGTTCATTCAAGTACACTTTTAAAGTGCAAGTTTAAAGTAATCAATGTGTTCACATTGGGATTAAATTGTGTCATTCAAGTATATTATGTCAATGGTCAATTGAAGTATTAAAATTCATGCATATACAATCGACGATGATGATGATGAGAATTTTCCCACAATTGAGTGCATTTCAATTGAAACTAACTATAACAAAGTGTATTTATTTGAAAAGTTATCATCATTTAACGATGTATCTTTTGATTAAATTGATAAGTAAACAAGTATAACCATCTATTATGACCATAAAAATGTCAAATGTGTCAACTGTGACCTCAATTTTACAGGATGTGTTAGTAATGATGATACACTTTTAACATATAATCATCATGTAAACATTGAAAGAACAAGTATTTTATTCATAAGATGTATCAACTAATCAAAAGGTACAAATGTTTTAATTATAAGACAAGATAGTGACAAGTAAAGCAGATCAAATGACTTTCATTAAGAACGGACAAACATTTTATTTGAAATTTAAAAATTGAACAAGCCGAAAAAGAGTAAATGAAATAATTTTTTCTTCATTTTTCATCAAGTTGATCATCTTGTAATTTACAAGGTTTCCAATGGAAAGTTCAATGAACTGGACATTATTATCATCGATTGTTCCACTAATAAGTGGGAAGAGGCACAAGTAACCACCACATTTTGAATACTTGTCACAAAGACTGTGATTTGAGTGTTGACCAAGTGAAAGTCGAAGTTTCTAGTTTGATTCGAGATGAAAACAATCAAAGTGATCTTTGTGAGTGATGAACTGGTAGTTTTGAAAAATCCTTTTATACATCCTTGTTGATGCTTTAAACTGAAACATCATACTGAAATTCAATATACAAGAAGATCATTCATTGAATTTCACATTTGCAATTTCATACTTTTCTAACAAACTTGACTAATCAAAAAAGGTACAAATGGTTCGATTAAACTAAACGTCTTCTCTTTTCTTCTTTTTTTTATCAAAATAAAGTTGAAATTACAATCATCTCTGAATATTAAAGCAAAAGAAATTAAATAACAATCTAGAGGTTTTCATTTGTATTTGAATTACGAAAGAAAGTTCACAAGTTGTATTCGAGTTAAAAGAACAGAACTTAATAAAAATGATAACAAAGTATTTGTAAGTCTCTATAAAAAATGTAAACTTTGCAAATATAATTTTTATTTTATATTATTAGTATATAAATATCATGTTCTATTGCATATTTTTTCTTTCATGTCAAACAAAGTAAGTAAAGTGTCAAATTGTGATAATGAAACTTATGGATAAATTTTAATTGTAACTGATTGTATGATGAAGAATATTTGATATTTTTTTCATCATTTATTTTTATCCTCAACAGAACAGAACAGAACAGTTCTGATGAAATATCGAGTTAACAAGGAAAGTAAAAAAGTCATGACCAACATGACCAAAATGAAGTATTTTACTGATTACATTGAAGTTCATCCAACAACAACAAGAACAACATGATGATAACATAAACAATTGAGAAGCTCAAGTTGGTCATTAAATTATTATGTGTATGATATATATTTTCTTCAAATTAATTTACCTGATGATGAATTGCCATGAGGAGTCAACTTGCATGAATTTAATGAATTTATCACGAAATAATGAATGATACAACAACACACAACACCCACGAGCATCGGTTAAATTGGATTACAATGAGTAAAGAATAAGCAATATCATACAAATGTTCATCATTAAAACTACACACAAACACACAAAAACACACACACACAAACATGTGAAGGTCTAAATTGTTCTTTTTAATGAGCAAACAAAACAACACAACAACAACGACTTGAACAAGCTTTTTCTTTGTCTTTTTGATAAATTTAGCTTAAAGGTGTTTTCAAGTACATTTTAAAAGTCAAATTCACTGTTAAAAGGTTAAACTTTTACAACTTTTTAACTTTCAAGTTGTAAGGCGTTAACTTGACAAATGTCAATGAGTAAAAAGAAAAACTGTTTCAACTATTTTAACAACAACAACAACAACAACAACCATTTGCACTACTTTTGGGTGTTAAATGTTTACCTGGTACCTGTTAGTATGTGGTAACTGTGACATACATTTTATAATTTATATCAAGGAAGTCCTGATTGACTGTGAATAATTCACTAATACCATGAAGATTACTTTGATCAGAAGGTATTTTAATGTTTATATTGAAATTGATTTTTCTTTTTTTACATAAAAAATATTACTTAATAAAAGCAACTGGATGATCGCATAGTTAGTTATAATGAGATGACATCAATGATAACAAAGATGCGAAGTGATAAACATCATCGATCAATATTGTAATGATTCATCTCACTTAATTTTTCAACAAAACATTGATTTGTCTGGAAGGGAAGATTGAAGTTTGACTTTCGTCTGTGTTTACATTTGATCACTTCCAACCAGTTAGTTTGTGTGATAACATTTGATAAAGATAATTAATCAAAATCAGTGCCAGTTAACCATGAAGTATAAAGAGAAGATGCAGACTGAAGACCAGTCAAAACATTTTACAGACCGACAAAGTAACCACTGACAAATAGAATTGAAGTTGAGGAAGAACAAATAAAGTTCACAATTCATCTGTGAGTTAAACCAGAACACTTTAAAAAAACACAGAGTTATAAACAATTATACACAAACTGATACAGTCTGTCACAATGTTTTTCCAATTGATGTTATTATTTAGGAGGAACAAAGGAAGTTTACAAGTCATCAGTTCATCCGCAACATCCTGTTGTTTTATGTATCAGTCATCTAATTTTATCAACATCAATGCTTCAATGCTAAGCTTATCAACTCAACAATATAATGTTGATGTAACCTTAGAATGATCACATCTCTAATTTGCCGTTGATGTCCATCAATTCACCAATTTTTCGATTGGAAAACATTTATTAAATCACTAACTTAATGAAAAATTCAAAATTCAAAATTTCATGATTTTCTTTCATTCGGTCTTTGATTTCGAAATTCTCAATGAAATTTTATTTTTTTTTGCAAAAATTGAGCGTTATTTGATCTGATTTGTGCGATTTAAAAGTTCAACTGATCTGCCAATGTAAAGACAACGTTACATGTTACTAGTAATCAATAATCATTGTAAAGTCAGTCACTAATTTGAGGTCATCGTGCAATGTAAACATAGAATTTAATTGTACAGGTCAAAAGTAACCCTCAATTTATTTGAACTTTTAGTGTGTGACATTTGATTGTGTCAAATTAATTTGTACTTTCTCAGCATGTACACTTTCATTTAATTCAGTGTACACGAACATTTAACACGACGATGAAGTCAAAGAAGAATAAAAAAAAGTTAAAAGAAGATGAAGAATCAGGATGAGTGAATAGAAAAAAACATCAAAGTACAATCAACTGACAACAGATTTGAAGATTAATTCAAGTGGATTATAATCAATTGTAAGTGAATCAAATGAAAATTAAATTTTCATCTTTATTGTTAATAATTGTATTGAACAATTTACCATTTCAAGTATCTGTCATATGTGTAGGTAACAGGTTAGGTTAAATATGTCAACCTAACAAACTAAGAACAAGAGAACCAACTAAATGATGTATTCTCTTTTTAAACAATTTGACAGTTTTAAAGAGTTATATTCTTTTTGATAACTGTTAAATGACGTCAATGTTGTCAGTTACTTTTTTTACTTGAATTTGTCATTCTTTTGTTTTTTATATAAAGTATTTCTTTGAGTCATCTTTTTTTGTTCTTGTTAGTTCTATAAAGTCATCAACACATACAAGTGAAAAAGGTAAATTTTGACAACAATTGAACTTGCTTATTGTTGTTGTTGTTGTTGTTGGTTGTTGTGGACCACAGTTGAAGTTGATAAAAATCGAGTGCAACTTAACTCATGCAGGTTTTATTTGGATGGGTGACTTGTTAAATTTTTGGTGTTGAAGTTGTTGTTCTTCTTCTCCTCCTTGTGTTGTTGGATAGAATTCTTTCATCTAGGACAAAAGAGTATTTTTGGCAGCAAGTTTACACAAATGACAAAAACACACACACAAATACAAGTACAAGTACAAATACAAACACACATAGACAGAGACAGGTGAAGAAGTGAAAAGTTTTCACATGTGATTGTTCAATTGAACAAACCATCGGACTGTGGATAACATGAAGTAACATCACGTAAAGGAGTAGTTGACAAAGTGAACAGGCATCATTGGTTGTCTATCAATTGAGATGGTTGACCTTAACTTGGCAGGAAGAAGAAGTACAAGACAAGTACAAGACAAGAATAAGAGGAAGAACAAAAAGAACAAAAAATGGAAAGAAGATGAAAAGTTGCATCGATCGATGGATGCAAAGGAAGGAAAAATATTTCACTATGTGTTATCCAATGAAAATTTTGTTTATCAATGAGATTTATCAATATTCAAATCTTCTTCATCTTCTAAACAAGTACACGAGTGACAAAGTGGTATTTATGAATTAAATTTAAGTGTCAAGTAGAGTATTAAGGAAAATCCAATGCAACTTTTTCTTCTGTTTTTTTTCACAGTAAATGAAGTATCTAAATGTATACATAGGAAGATAAGTGTATTCATGTGAGTAAGCTTAATTCAACCACTCAGCAAATATCGAAAATAGATAAAATAACTTGAATGACTTGACAAAAATATGCGACTTAACCAAGAACAAACTATTTGTCTAAGGTTGCAAAGAGAAAGAGACAAAAAAAATGTAAATCAAGTGACACAAAACGAGTTAAATGTGTAACTGTTACACACTTTACCAATGCTATAAAAGTAATGTTCTATCTTTATGCCATTGGCTTAAGTCACTTGTCACTGGTAACAGTAAATTGGACTTTCTTTCAACAAACACAAGTACAAACACAGAGAAAGACACACAAATTACATTTAGTCTTTTGTTCAAATTTATTTTGACCAAAGAAAAAGGCAAAACTATCAACGTAAATTGAACTAAATTTTATCCACTCACTGATGATTGCACATGTGAATAACTATTGCAATTTACAGATGAAAAGAAATTTTCAATTCCAAACATCATTGATTTAGTTAGTTAATGTAAGTTGATTAGACAAGTCAAACAAAGTGTGAATTCAACACAATGATGAATATTTTTAATTTCATTTTCATCGATAAATATAATAACATTTTATATTACAATTATATTACTTTTTTTTCTATTGCAACAGAATAGTAAAGTAAATTGATGAATATTTGATATGATGGATACAATTTGTATAAAATGATGAGGTAAAATGAATGTTAGAATGTTCGAATGTTCAAACGTGTATGTAAGTTTCAAATGTCAAAAATAGTGAAACATTTTTTGATCAAATTGAATTATTAAAGAATAGAACAAGGAAAGAAGAGTATTCACTTATAATATATTCATCAAATAGAATTTACCGAAGATGAATGATCAAAGAGTTCTTTTAGAACAGCAACAAACAGACAAACAGACAAACAAACAAAGTTGACATGGAATGTTCATTTGAGTATATTTGTAAAATCTTTTTATCTTTCATGTAATCTGTTCGACATAATAACTTTAAAAGTATTGGACATCAATGTAATGCGTTAAATGATTACATCTTCATCATCATCATCAAAGGCGAATAACTGAGAAAATACTTCAAGTAAAGTTATAATCATGTAAATATCTTTCCAACGGTCAATTGTTTTTGTCTTTAAAAGTGTTGTTAAGGTAGTAATTACGATGAAAGGATTAATTTCAATTATCACCATTTGGACAAATGTGACTTTAGCAGGATGTGCAGGTATTTTATATATATATCAGTAGGTAGAGGAAGAAAAAGAAGAAGAATGATGAAGATGAAGATGAAGATGAAGGTATTAGCATCGGCATTTTTCCATGGAAGTGACTGCCAAACACTCGGCAGGTATTTAAACGACCTCAGGCTACTGGTTTAGCCTGGTACGCATCGGGATAAAACTACTCTTAACCAGTCAATTTGATGAAATAAACAGACACGAAATATTCACCAGTACACAGAGAAGAAGAAGAAGAAGAAGATCAAGCATCATTCTACATCAGCATGAACATCCTCTCTTTTTTTCCTTCTCTCTTTCAACCCATCAGCAAGATGAAAAGTTGCTTGACAACATATGGATTAACAAAGTTCATCCTGAATCTTTTTCATTCTTTCATTCTTATACTCAATATCAATCATCACCAGGTGTGGTATCAATAGTATTAATGAAATTACCGACCAACAAAATTCGAACCAGGAAAAACATTATTACATTGATATTATTTCAATTAAAGTCATTTTAACTAAAAGAGAGTTAAATTCAAGTCAATTGTTTATTTTAATGATTGTTAAAAATTATTGTTATCCTGTTATAAAGTTATACAATTGTTATATTTATTATACAATGATAAAAATTATTGACACAAATACACACACACACTTGACACTGATTTGTCAGTTGATCGATTGTCACACATTTCAAACAAATTGATGAGGATGAAAATGTTTCATATCCGTTGATAGTTTGAATCAACAGTAGCGGAACTGATCAATCGATCAATCTTTTATCAAATGATGTAGAAAATTTTTCTCCTCTTTTTTCATCATTTTGTCCATTTATATATTTTTACAGATGAAAGATATATCTTTCATCATCTCCTTTACTGATGGTAACAAATTGACTTATGCATGGTTGATCGTGAAACATTTTGTACTTGAGTAAGAATGATAAAAAGAGAAGAAGAAGAAGAAGAAGAAGAATTTATCTTATGAAAGATAAAAAATGAATATATATTTGATTTAACAATTTTAACCTAGTATAATATATAAAATTTGGTTCATTTGTGTAAATAATTTTCCTTCTTTTAACTTAAACTTTTTTCTTCATCATCAAACAATAACAACAACAATCGATAGATAGATAGAAGTTAAAAAAAAAAGAACCAATTGATCGTCAAGTTGATCATGATTGATCAGGGTGAATGTTGAACTGTCAGAAAATTGATGAAGTTTCCTGTTGGATGATATAAAATTGACCAGTTGGGTCAACCTGGTGATCCATTTGTTTCTTGACCTCAGTAAACTGATGAATGTTCATCAAATGTGCTTGAAATGATGAAGATAAAGATTCAGATGGATAAAAGAAGGTAGAAAAGTATATCAAAAGTATAAAGCATCATCATCATCATCATCGGCATCTGAGCAATAGTAAAAGCAACAGCAACAGAGTAAGAGGAGCATCATCATCATCATCAACATCAACAGCATCAAAGCAGCAGATAAAATTGACACAAATTAGGCGACATTGGCACCTGCAAAATGAAAACCGGAATGCGGAACACAGGTAAAAGAAGAGGAGAGAAGTAAAGAAATAAAAATGAACCCGAGAAGAAGAAGAAAAAGATCAAGGTAAAAGGCAGAATCAACAACAACAACAACAACAACAGTAGTATTGGCATCAGAAATTTCATCCTGATTCTGAGTAAATTGCAAATGGAGATTGAAACTTGTACGGAAGGTCAGTTGAAACTCGAACTTTTTCCATCAAATTTCTTCCTCTTATTTCTGTCAGTGATGTCCAATCAACTTGGTTCATCCGATTGGTCGAATGGACACACACACATACACACACATAGAAAGATACAGAGATAGATAAATCGATTTGTTGTCCTCATCGTAACATAATAAACTCTATGAACTTCATGAATACTTACAACGACAACGACAAAAAAAGTCCAATGAAAACTCATATTTCAGTTACTTTGACCTAAATTAAGATGTCGTGTACAATAAAACTTGGAGTCAAATCAAAAAATGATTCAAATCGATTAAAGTAACCAATGAAAATAAAGCAACAACAAAAACAACATCTAACTTCAAGTTGATGTAGTTGATTTACTTGATGTCAATTAATTATATCCTTTGCATCATTGTCTTAAGTCACGAAAGGTTATAACAGTTATGACAATTTAAGCATGATTTACCCAACAAACAGACAACAATTATGTGTGTGTATGTTTATAAATAATAAAAAGTAATCTATTTTTATCACATAAACATATGAAATAAATATTACATGAAAAAAATTTGTTGTATATAAAAAAAGGTAACAATTTAAATTTACTTGATAAAATTAACCAGTTGACTAGTAACTATAGTTAACATAGTAGTACAAGTTAATTGACAATTAGACGATAAACCAGTGAGTCAAAACTGTTCTTTCAAATAATATAATTGCGTCAACATGTCAAAAATACTTACAAGTGAATTAGTCAACTAGTCAGTCAGTAATGATTAATGAGGGTTCAGTGAATGTCGTTAAATTAATGACTTAGTTTACAATAATTAAGAGACATTTTCTTCTTCTTCTTCGTTTTTTTCCTTTCTCTTAATGTCTATGTTAAGTGAAGTAAAACTAATGTCAAGGAAAGTTTTTTAATCGTCCATCATGTTATTTTCTTTCAATCAAATGGTAACACTGACCTAATGTTTAGTTGAAAATAGTTTGTCATTGGGTATAAAATTAGATTTGGTGTGGATCACTTTGAGTTCTATTTCTTCACTGTTGACTCACTTTCAATAAGTGGTCGTAAAAGAAGAAGAAGAAGAAAAAGTATCACAAGAACAAATGTCAACCTCAGATGTCACACAGACAAGTCAAATAACAGTCAAAATTCAACATTGATGACAGAAAAGAAAAAAGTATCGACACACACACAAAAATACATTTAGACAGACACATACACACACAAATCGAAAGGATAAAGAGGACAATAATTTCATATTGGCCATATGATGTTGATACATTTTGACACTCAATTGAACCAACTGATTTCAAGCAATTGATTTGATCATTCAATGAGTAAAAAGTATGACAAAAAAAAGTAGAGAAGAAACAGATGACACAATAAACTTTCATCAGAAAACCACCGAAAAAGAAGAAGAAGATTTTATCAAATTGAGGATAAAGTTTGATATTTGTTTTTTTATCATTCATTTATTTTCATCCATTATATTGTATTTGTAAAAGCATTGACACATGTGACAATAAGAGACAAATGAAATGATAATCAAATGATTAGGATGACAAATTAATAAAGATGATGACACACAATATTCCAAGATGAATGATGAAAATATTGAAAAAAGGAAGATGTAGAATTGTAGTTGTCCGGTGTAAGATGATGAAGATGATGAAGATGATGAAGATGATGAAGATGATGACGATGATGACAATGATGATGAGTTGTAAGTTAATTTAAAGATATTGAAAGGGGAAAAAAGAGGAAAGATCGGACTTGGTGGTAATAGTTGAAAGTTAAATCTTGATTGAATGTCAAGAAATGTTGATGATGTAAGTAAGATGACAAATGTGTAATGAAAGTTAAAAGTGTGGGAGACAAAGTGAATCAAGTTATTGTTGTTGTTGTTGTTGTTGTTGTTGTTGTTGTTGTTGTTTTTCTTGTGATTGATGATTTCAAGTATTAGTTAAAATTGTCATTGTTGTTGTTAATATCATCAGTAGGCGTAAGGACCATATTGGGATCCATGATAAGCAGTATAAGGTGGTGGATATGCATAAGCATAAGCATATGGATTTCTTTTATCAGTATAAACTGGCATCAAATACTGCATATTTTTAGCTTGTTCAGCACGTTTTTCTTTTCGAATACATTTAGCAGAACAAAGAAATATTATTGATGATAATAAACATAAACCAATACCAGACCATGCAAGTATATATGACCAACCAAATTTGTGTACAACAACACCAGGTTCTTTTAAAAATTCAGGCCAATTAGCTTGTGAAAGATCATCTTTAAGTCGATTTTCATCATAATGTTTAACAGCATGCCATAAACCCATAGCAGCTGAAGCAAATAATGATGATAATAATTGTAATATACCAGTAGCAACTAAATTGGCATGTGAACGTTTCCAACATCCAGCAATTCCAGTGAAAAATGATAATAATAAAAATAAGAAACATACAACATATGATACAATAACTGATCGTGCCATATGAAGTCTTTCCCAACGTTCTTCAGAAAATTTGTCACTAATTTCATCTTCAGGTATATAATAATTAATATTAAAACAATTAGTATCAGTTGGTGATACATATGTTACAATACCAGATGGTTTATTAGGACCAATGAAACATGTACGAAATAATCCTTCAGATCTTGACCAATAATATGAATTAATTTCCTTGGCAGCTTGTAAATTTTCATCATCTTTAATAGCTAAATTAGTTTTATTCTGATCAACATGAAATTCAGACCAATTATCAGTTGAAAATGCAATGGCAAGTGCAGCAACACATATAACAGAAATTATTGTACCAATTGACAAACTAACAGCTGAGCACGCCATTTTGATTTTTCACTTATACTTAGGAAAAAATTTCTATATATCTTCAAACAATTTGATTTCAATTATTTTATATTATATAATATATGTAGTAAATTGTTAATTTTGACAATTAATTTACACACACACACATACAACAAAGTTAATTGGTGAGATGTTTAAGTTGGTTGAAGAGGCACTATGATTGAGGCACTTGAAATTAATGTAATTGTATTAAATATGAACAGTTAAGGTGAAGTATATATAAGTTGACACATTCACTGGACAATTCAAGAAAGTGATGATGAATATGGTAGACAAGTTATAATGAAATTAAAAAAGATGATTATGAATGAAGATGATGACAATGATGACAATGGCGATGATGATGACGACGAAAGGTGATGTAAGGTTAAAAACTGTGGTGTGTAGAGTTAAAAAGAGAGTAGATAATTGGAAAGAAAATGAATTAACAAAGAATGATTGTTAAGGAAAAGTTACAACATATGAAAAGACGGTGTCAGTTGAGGTTGTTGAAGGATAACTGAGAGAAGATATCAGTTGGATGGTCAAATAAAAGAGGATGTGAAGATGAGGGAAGAAGTGGAAGTGGAAGTAGAAGTAGAAGATGTGAGGATGCAGAGGTATTAAGGAATTAAAGGAATATAAGATGAAGAAGAAGAAGAAGAAGAGGATGGACGTAGAGTGAAGATGGCCAAGACGGTGCAAATGGAGGCTGAGGAGGCTGAAGAGAAGAAGAAGGGACAAGAGAGGAAGAAAGAAAGAAAGAAAGAGAGAGAGAGAGACAGAGCCAAAGCCAGGTGAGCACAACTCACACAACTCACACTACTCACAACTGTTGGTTAAAGGCAACAGGTCTTCAATGTTTTACAAGTGTCTCGGACGTCGGATTTACCTTGCAGCCTAGAGGGATGAAGATCGCAGGTTAACTTTTTGACGATGGTTGAGGTTGAGGTATTTCTTCCGTATTGCAATCACCAATTATTACTTCCTTGGCTTCATGATGCAGCGTAAAGTGGGAAAGAGAAGAGGCAACAGATAGATAGAGATAGAGAGAGAGAGAGAGAGAGAGAAGTAGAAGAGTAAGTGAGACTCACAGACAGCTATATCAGCAGTGTGAATGAAATACAAGTATCAGCAAGTAACTAGCAGTCAGCAGAATTAGACAGGTATTAGGCAGCAGTAGCAAGCAGGACCAAGCAAGCAACCGATCGACCCACAGGGCGAGTAACAAGTCTCAACCGAACAGGTAAAAACGAGGGGAAAGAAATGTTTACCAGGTAAGTTGAGGTGAAAAATGTTCAGACGCGTTGTTTAGCAGGCCGATGTGAAGATGAAGTACTTGCACTCACTCACTCACTAACTCACTCACATACGAATACATTGGCATTCATCTAGGTAGATGAAAAGGCTCACCGTACAAATGAGCAACCCAATGAACACCGAAAAAGACCAGCAGGAGGAGGAGACATCAGCATGAACATCCACACAAACTCAAACTCAAAGTCATACAAATGAACCAGGTTGTTGTGTTGAGCCTAGAAGTTCGGTTGATCGGACAGCCAGGTAAAACAGGTAAACGGTACCGGTTCAACCATCACCATCGTCAAACCATCACAACGATCAAAGTGAAAAACTGGTTTTTCACTTTTATACTTTTTCACTTTGTCATTTCTGGTCAATCAATTGAATTACTTACACAGGTAACAATTTTTTTTACTCATTCATCAAGGTGAAAAATTTTAAATATATTTGCATGTTGGTCAAAAATTTAACAACAATTCTTACAACCATTTACATCATTGCAAGTGTCCACCAGTGTGAATATTACTTAAGATGGATGATAAATAAAATTTTTTTTAACCAAAATCAACTGTTTAAATAAATTGTACATGAGATTGGATGATGTTAAAGCAACAGGCCTTCATCCACCTGTCAATCGATTCGGTCGATTAGTTCGATGTCAGCCACTACAAGTTTTTTTTTCCTTCCTTATTTCTCAATGACTGATATTTTCATTCATTCAATCAAATTACGACACACCTGTCACTATATCATTGAAGTAGTAGCACGAAGTATTCAATGATTATTTCTCCATCAAATAATTTTCCACCTGTCCGTCATGTGAGTCACCATTGTGTTACGGTCAAATAAAGTTCTACTCAAATTAACAAAGAACATTTTTTCAAGATCAATTAAGAAAAAAGGTGAAATCAAAAAATATTATCCAACATTGCACACAGGTACATTTGTTCATTGACAACAGAATCATTAACAATTCAATTGACAAAGAAAGACTGAAGTAAAGATTATCACAAGATAAATATAAATAAGTAAATTTTCTAAATGATCAATTTAAAAAGTACAATTACAATATTTTTTACATAATTCATTGTAAATGGTAACAATTGTATGTATGATTGAATTGTATTAACCTTGGAAATAAATGAGTTACAAGTGTGTTCATGATGAAAGTACAATATTTGTTTATTAAATGATAAATTGAAATAAAATAAACAACAAAAAGTCCTTCAAGTTGAAAAGTTTAAAATATTTTTTTAATTGTTTCCAAGAAGAAGAATAATAAAAGGTGAAAAATTCAATCATAATGATATTTTATGAAAATGACTTCATCAAGTTGAAAGTAAAAGTGCAAATATTAGCATAAACCACTTGCCACCCACTTGATGGTTCATCGAGTAACTTGTCTAATCATCATCATCATCATCATCATCCTGTGTCAGTTGTGTAAGTGTATAAATTTCCTTTTGTGGAAATTGTGTCTATCAATTGTATACTTCACATATCTCATTATCATTTTTCACAATTGTTGGCCCAGTTGACCTTTTTTGACACGTAAAATATTTCATTCTAGTCAAAAATGGTTTACTAGTAAACAACACACACAAACATTTAGTAGATCACAAAAGTTGATTTACCAATGTACAGTAATTAACCAAAAAAAATTCTTTACCATTTAAACAGTAAAATGCAGACTGTTTATGTTAAACTTGTCTGAATACCAAAAGTAAAAAATGAAGAAGAAGAAGTTGATGATGACGATTTGATTATCATTTTGCATTGATGTACCGTATGTCAGTGTACATTTGTATGATCCTGTTTCATAAAAGTATTTTATAACTTTTTTTTCTTTACCAAACATAATTCAGTTGCAGTTGACAGGGGAAAGAAGAAAAAAGAAAAAAGTACTTTAAAAGTTAGTTGTAAGTTATGTGATGATACCTGTGGCCTTTCTTTCAGTCTTCAACATTCAACCGTGAAAACTGTATCAACCAGGTATCAAGGTGACTGAAGTAACTTTGATTTGCAAATTACTTGTCGGTGTCAACTCGTCGCTGGTCACATTGGATTAGTTTGAAATTTAATTTTCAGTTAGTTACTGTACTTTTCAACTAAGTTGAATCACATCACATCAACCAAAGATCCGGGAAACATTTTGTGTGTATGTGTTGTCTCTTGATGTCTTTCACATGACCAAAAATGTACATTTGCACACTTCCACTGGTCCATCATCATCATCATCATCTGCATCTTTTTTCCAAGCATCATTTCAAACTGTGTGCCAATTTGCAAGGATGAGTGAATACAACTGATTGACTTGAAAAAGTCAACATTAGCCTCATTGGATGACACAAAAGTGATTTTTTTCTTCTTCTTCAACCATCATTAGGGGAAAATGTGTAATGTGATGATTAAACCATTAGATGATTTACTTGTCAGTGCATTTGCTTGATGAAAAAGAAAGACTACAATATCACATTGGCCTAGTAAAGGATAAGAAGAAGAAGAAGAAGAAGAAGGAGAAAAAGTAAAAAACACATAACAGTCAAATGGAAATATTCAAAGGAAATAAAAGTGTCAAAAATTGTCCATTAGTTGGTTTAAAAAAAGGATGCGGATAGATATTAAACAGGTAAAGTATGATGGTTGGTTAGTGAAAAGGACTATTCCAATGAAAGATGTTTCAAAATGAAGGGAAGAAAAAAAAGGTGCCGTACGTGATATGAGTGAAAAAAATGGTTCCTTGAAACATTAAACGGTAAATGATGACAATGAATAATAAACATCACACCAGACAGACAAGTTGAATATGATGTTGTTATATGATGAAGTAGATTAAGAATTTTCAAAACTACTGCTGATGTTGTTGTTGTTGTTGTTGTTGTTACCTTAAGTGTTTTGTGGTGATGGTTTAAAAAAAAATATCATCCATCGTCCAACATGGCCAAGTATAATTTAGTGAGTGGTCCATTGTGTCACAATCATCCAGCCGATTTTAACAAAACAACTTCTTTTTACTTTCTTCATTTTGAAATGTCTTTTAAAAGTGACCTGTAGTTTATTATACACTGTGTTACTTTAATAACTTGCCACAAGTAACAACAACACTAAAGGTAAAGGTATGAAGAGTAAAAAGCAACAGCAACAATAACATCATTCGGTAAATGCAATGACCTGCAGGTCAATGGCAACTGGTACTAACTCAACTTACCAACATTCAGGATGAAAGATGGAGGATGAAATTTTCTTCTTCTTTTTTCTAGATTGACTCTCACTTTTTACCAAATGAAAAAAGGAAACACTTACTTCACCATTTTGACATATCAAAATACCACAATCGTTGATACCAAAGGGATAATTACTGTATACATTTTTACATTTAGTATGTTGTGAAGGAATTTAAGTGAATGTCTTCAGTATGTGTAATCGTTAGCGTGAACACAATGAGTTAACGAGTGTCTCATTTTATCTTGTAAATTGCATGGCATCAGTTCCTGTTAAACTTGATCATCAGACAAAAGCCACAATTGTAAATGGTGAGATACAATAAAATCTCATTATGTGTGCAGCCATTTGCATTGGACCGCCATTAATTCTTTTTTCTTCTTTTTCTTCTTTCTCTTCTATGGATGCACATCATTCTTGGTCAGTTCTTTTCTTCATGACATTAACATTATCAAATACTTCAACATACAACACAACAACGAGAAAAAATAAGTATAGAAGAAACATTATCAAGCTATACTTTGTGATTCATTTGTGAGGAGTGAAAAAAAGTAACAAAAATCTTCAGCTTTAGCTATTTGCAGAAATAGGTGACTTTGTCAAATGTGTCAGATACTAATCAGGACATTTGAATGACTTGGTAGTACCATTGACCAAATAAACCAGTAATTGGTGACTGTACTTGTACCTTTTCTTAACTTTGAATTTAGATTAAGCAGATGGTAAAAGATCAAGATTTTTGCATGCACCAACCACCATGACAAAACAATGATACAAAAGAGAATACAACAGAATCATCCAAGTTAAAATCACCCACCAGCACACGTTTGAAATGACGATTTAATCTAACCATTGAACCATAAAGTAAGGAAAAGGAAAAAAAAGTAAATTGAATATTTCACCACTGATCGATCGATCGATTGATCGAGTCACAACTTGAGTCCATTGTCAATTCTCGTTTGGCTTTCGTTATACTTGAATGTCGTTGAATAAGCAACACTTTCTTTTCAGATTGAACTTTCACCAATGAGAAAGAAGAAGAAAGAAAGAAAAAAAATACTGATAAAAGAATAAAGAACAGTATTGACAAGAAGGTTCACATTAATGGTAACTTTAACAAGAGAATAAAAATGGCACAGACACGCTAATGTTGACAGAAATAACAGACCCTTTGATCTTGTTGACCTTTAAACATGTAACTTGGTGAATGTGTTACTAATTTAAATTTTAAATTTGTCTCAAAAATACCATATGAATGGTCAGCTGATGTATTCAAAAGTTAAAGTTAAATCATCATCCATCTTTCCATCTTTTCGATCGACTTTACATCACGTTCATAAATTGTCAACTTTTTTATCATTCTTTTGCATTCTTTGATCCTTCCACTCAATTATTTCTGAGCATGAGCAGTATTATCTAAATGACAACATACTCCATCTGTATGATGGTAAGATAACTATTTTCACTTCACTCTGACACAGCAAAAGTGAATTTTCTTTACCGATTCAATTGAAGTAACTATCAATCATATTCTAATCAAAGTAAGTTTAATTGTGATAATATTTGTTAATTCATACTTATAATTGATTATTCATCCAATAGGAAAATGCCTAAAACTCTAACACAAGAACCAACATTGGTTGGAGCATCCGTCTTGGGTTTGGTTTATGATTCCGGCGTAATTGTTGCAGCTGATACTGCTTTTTACTATGGATCTTGTGCTAAATTGAGAGATTGTAAACGGGTTATTCGTGTTAGTGATCATGCTGTTGCAGGTGTATCTGGTGACATGGCTGATTTTCAATATTTGGAATCATTAATTGAACAAAAGCAAATTGAATTAGATGCCGATGGTCAAGATGATCAGTACTCAGCAAGAGCTCTTCATACTTGGTTAACCCTTGTTTTGTACAATCGTCGTAGTAAATTCGATCCTCTATGGACCAACTGGATTGTCGGTGGTATTGAAGAATCAAATGGTAAACCATTCCTTGGATATATTGGTAAAAATGGTACTGCTTACGTTGACAACATCGTCGGTTCTGGACTTGGTATGTACATGGTAGTTCCATACTTGAGAGAAAAAATCGAAGCTCGAACTACACCTTTAACTGAATCGGATGCAAGAAAACTCATCGCAGAGTGTATGGAAATTCTCTACAAAAGAGATGGTCGTTCATGGCCAAAGTATCACATCGCTATTGTAAAGAAAGGAAACGATGGTAAAATTACATCAACCATTGAAGATCCCATCGAAGTCAAGATTGATTGGACATCTCAAAATCAAATGGAAAAAATTATAGCGGAATGATGAGTGATAAAACTCTCATTGATTTACAAATAAAAACTTGTCGATAAAACGAACGACTTGTTTAATTTCAATTTATGTTTATCAATTCATTTATTTATACCAACATTTTCAGTCTATTATTTTAATCTTGTAAACTATATATACTTGCATTTCATACATGAACCTTCAAATTTATGCCGATTATTTAAATTGTTATACTAAATCCGGCATGAAATCAGTAGTTGCGCCATCTGCTTCTTAGCTTTTTTTGCTTTGTTCGAACTTGAAACTGACAAGAACTTGTTGACGCAAAGAAACAACATTGGTCAGTATATAAATGTAGGTCGAAACTGAAACTTCATAGCAACTGTAAGTAGCTTCAAACTAGAAAATAAGAATGATGGATGGAACACAGGACGTAAGTAAGGACGTAGAAGGTGTCAATTGACACATCAAGGTAAAGTTATCAACATCAAATACACACACACACACACAAAGACATTAAGAAGAACAAGAACAAGAAGAAAAAAGAAAATTCAGACTGAGACGTTTTATTTCGTTCATTTTTGAAAATTCGTTCCTAACATTTGTTAACTTGTCATTTTGTTTCACTAACTTTGTCCATTTCACTTTTTTTCATAATCAAAACGTATTTCACTTTTCAACAATTCACTAGAATGTTTCATTCATTCATATACATTTCACTTGGTTTTTAACTTTTTCACTTTGCTTAATCTCACTTTTTCGTTCAAGAGGGTTTCTAACCGGTTCAAAAAGAATAATTTGACAACAATTGACTTAACGAAGGCAAATCTGTAATCGATTATGGCCAAAGTCAACTACAACCATAACTGAATCCAAGACAGCAATACCAGAAGGACGGTCAAGGATTAGTTCATCACTTAAATATTCGAATGCGTGACTGTCTAAATTGTAACAGCAAATTCGGTTGTTTCTTGAATCAGAGCAATAAACAACATTACCAGCAACTGCTATACCTTGAGGTCTTGTGAATTCACCAACACCAGTACCTTCACCTAAACCAATATATCGAGGTGGTGGAGGTGATGTATTAGATCCATGATTAGATCCATTGATTCTACTTCCATCATTACCAGCATTGCCACTATTTGGAATCATAACAATTAAATGCTTGTTAAAGTCTGAAATAAGAATTTTTCCTTCATTCAAAAATGCAACTGAACGTGGTGAATCTAATGGTTCAGAAAAGTGAGTAATATATGTGCCATTAGAAGTAAACAGTTGTACTCGTCGATTTCGAGTATCGCTCACGATATAATTATTAGTGGTTAAACATACATCAATGTCCCACGGATAACAAAACTGTCCAGCGCGTACACCTTTGGAACCAAATTTGAATAAAAATTTACCATACAAGTCAAATAATTGAATTCGATGATTATCTTTATCCGCAATTGCAATTGTTTGTAAGTTTGGATTTATACATATGCCAGCTGGTCGATCAAACATACCCGATGAAGTTCCAGGTCCAGAGCCAAATGAAAATAGATGAACCATTGATTTTGAAATAGTATCAAATTTGAGTATTTGAATTCGATTGTTTGATCTATCAGCAACAGCAATCATGTAGGCATTGTGTCCTAAATTAGAAGAATTTGAAGAACAAGCATTACTAGTAAAATTGACATAGTTGTTGCTTGCAGTACCCGTGTTACAATGAACACCATTGGTCATATTTGACGAAGAACAAGATGATGATGATGAAGGAGATGTTCCAACAGCATCCATCATAAAACTACCCGTTGAAAAATTTGACGCTGATGATGAAGTACCAGTAGCTGGTGAGGTCGAAGTGCCACCAGCAAGAAAACCAAAGTTACTTGCTGGACCCGTGTTACAATGAGCACTATTGGTTATATTTGAAGAACAAGAGGAATGTCCACTAACGTCAATGAGAAAATTACCCGTTGAAATATTTGACGTTGAGGATGAGGTACCGGTAGCAGGTGATGATGCAACATTGCAAATTGGATTACAATTAGATATTGATCCATGTATCAGTGGAGCACCATATGATGATGATGATACTGGTGAAACTCCAACTGCACAAGTTGGTGGTCGTGTTTCATAAGCAGATGGATATTTAGCAATTGCCACACCCCATGGACGGCAAAATTGTCCAGGTAAATTACCTTCAGAGCCGTAAACCATGACGAGTTTCCAGTTGTTTGGTGGATTCATATTTAATGCTTTCACTTTAAATGGACATCCAGTCATAAGAATGCCATTGACATTGACGATTATTTCAATATAATTCAATCCGTGACTAGAAGTGTTACTGTTACTATTCTTACCAATGTTGCTAGCTAATGAGGTACTAATGTAGTAGCTAACAGTGTATCGGCCATCATTGTGATCGGTCACTGTGCAATCAATTGGTGTTGGCGTTGATGATATTCCATATGCTAAAATAGTCACGACAACTGATTCACGTCCAACCATAATTTCTTCATTGAATATATTTCGAGTGTTGATAAAAAAATTGTGGTAATTACCAGGTATGACCCGTTCAAGACCTTCACCATTGGCTGTGCAGAAAGGAGCAAAGGCAGGTAAGTTGAGAAAGCCGAGAGAAGATACTGCTCTGTAAAGTGCCAAATCAGGTCCAGTAAAAGATATTTTTGGAAGTGGCATCAAATCATCAGGGTCAAGTAAATGTAGCAGTGAAGAATCAAGTCCAGATGAGGTAGCATGTGACCATGAAGAGTTGGTGCATACTGAATTTGCACCAACGATACCACGACCGTTGTTACACCTGCCAGCAACAGTTGGTGTGATCAAATCATTTGTTCTATTACCAGTAGACACAGATCGAAGAGCAGCCAGAGCAACTGATGTAGGCACAGCTAGTAAGCCATTTTGGGAGCCATTAGATGAACTGCCAAAAGGAGCAGCCAGCCGTGATTGTGAACTAAGTATGGCCTTGTATATTAGTTGAATATCAGTCAGTTGATTCAGCAGTTTATCACGGCGAGTGATCAGACCATTTACATGAAATTGAATTGTTGAATGTATTTCGTTGGCAATCGTACGAATCTGAGATTCAAAGTGTTCAATTTGGAGATCTACACCCATTCGAAGGCCAAAACCCAAGTTGGAAAATGTGGACAGGTTAGTGTTGTTGTCGTTGTTGCTATTGTTTCCATTACCATTACCGTTGACATTGACATTGACATTGCCATTAACATTGCCATTGCCATTGACCAAACGATGACCATTGCTTGAATTCAATTGATAACTTTGTATTTCATGACCAATGGGAGGTAAAGTGGAATTGTTTGTTGTTATATCATTGATAGATGAGCTATCATTTAATTGTACGAATGGGTCAAGCGACAAAAAGTCACTCATGCTGGATAACTGACTGATAAATGGCTCAATTTTGAAAGATTAGTAGGTCACTGGGTTGTCCAATAATAATTGTATGCCAGAGATGTGGCTTGTCCAATTGTAGAGTATGAAAGCTCTCAATGATGTTATTTGCAGTCTTTTTAAAAGTTGAGGTTTTGATGGTTATGATGAGCTTGTACTTATACTGGTAGTCAGATTGATGATATTTCTTATGATGATTTATATGTGAGGTAGATGAATGAGGTAGAATGGTGACAATGACACAGGTACAAATGAAAATTAAAACCTACGTTGAAGGGTATGATGATGAGTGACGATTGTTTGAACAATCAGTTTGACTGGGAAGCTAAGGCTGCCAGGCCTGTTGTCTAATGTACAACTGGTCACTTCAAGGGTGGTACTGAAGGTATATACTGCATTCACGTGGTAATTTATATCCTTGATAAGGTCAACAGTAGCGTCACAGATGTTTGATCTTGAGGGGCCAAAAAGTTAGACGCTTCATGTGTATGTGATAGTCCAATGAGACAAGAGAAGAAAAAAGAGACAAATAGAGACAAAGTAAACCAGGTATAAAACACAACAGGCAAGGCAGCAAAAATGTTAGTCCTTTAAGGTATATTATATTTTCACTCGGTATCAGTATGGACAGGTGACGAGGTGACTGGTGGCTGCTTGTTGATGGTAAAAACCAAATGGTGTGGTGTATGTATGTGTGTGTGTAAGAGTATGAATGTGTGTCCGTGAGTGAATGGTGCCACAATGAAAATGTGGTTTTTCGACGTGATAATGTGTGCTCACCAGGTTGCGCTGATAACAAAAGGCGCTGAGTTCAAAGTAATATTGGTTCAACCCTTTCACTTGATGTTGGATCAATAAAAGGATGACTAGTAACAGTACACTGGTCAATAGGATGACCGATTCGATGAGTCAATTTAAATCACTTATTGATCTACTTGACTTAACAGGGCACAATATGAATAAAAGTCGGATTGGTTACACAAGTCGGCAATGTTTTTGTTGTTTTTGTTTTTCTTGTTGTTGTTGTTGTTGTTGTTGATGATGATGATGGTGATGTTGCAGGTTTGCCTCAAGTTGACTTGGTGTGTATGTACTGACACTTCGAGTAACATCAAGTATACTAAACTGTGTACGCTTGTTGGTTATACACTGTTAGTGGTTGCACCTGACTCTCAAGTTGTTCTCTCTTTCTCTCTGAGCAGAACTTTTTTCTGACATCCTGTAACAATTCGTCCTTTTGCCTTGTTTTCTCTCTTTCTTTCTCATTCACTTTATTTTGTCACAAGGTAATCGTCTATTCAATCGCGTGTGTCATCATTAAGGACAACAAGCACACATAAGGAGGACAGTAGAATAAGAAGAAGAAGAAGTTGAAGAAGGAAAAAAAAGAATACGACCAAAGTAAATTTACTTTTCTTCACCTTGTTTGTAATTGGCTAAATTGTTTTTCTCACTAGATGACAAAAGCAAAAAAACAAGAAAAGAAGAGGAAGAAGAAAGAAAACACAACAACTTGACTCAAACAACTGTTACATATTTTTTGTTGTACCGTGCCTTGTACTTGAAGTATCGAATAGTTGTTTCTTGTTCTCGTTGCTGTTGGTTGAGAAGATCTATTCAGTTGAAATACACATACAAATGTGAGTGTGAAGGAATGAAATAAAAATGGATTTTTGTTACCCTGCAACATGTGTTGAATTGAATATTAGATTGTGTGTTATTTTTTCTTCTTCATTCTTTATTTTTTCTTTTCCTTCCTTTGGTTCTTTCTCTGTGTGTTTCTCTTTGCTCTTGTAACCAGCTTTCACCGAGTAATCTAAACACTCACCGTCGTTCTAATTGAATAGCGAAATAACAATTTCTTAGGACAGTTTCCAAGGAAACTTGTACTTTTATTTCTTTCTCTCTTTCTTCCTATTTGTCAGAACAAACTGAATTGTGGCCAATTTTTATTTATTTCTCTTCAAAAGAACTCGAACAGAACCATCATATTCGCTTACCCACTTCACTTGAATTGCCAATTGCACAGAAGTTACTTGCATTTCATTGCATTGCACTTATACTTGACTTGAATATACCTGTAAAGATGAAGAAAAAAAAGAAATCATCATTTGCTTTACCGACAAAATAACATTCACTTGCTTCACTTGGTCATCAAATGGCAAACTTCACTTTCACACACCCAGAAATGAACATACGCACACATGAACACAAACCATTTGACTTGTGTGTGTGTGTGTGAACCACTCTGAATCATTGATTTTTTTTATTGCATGACTTTGTACTTATTTTCATGAGGTCATTTTATGCACTTGTCACCATCTTTCTTTCATTCTACTCAATTGCACAATCTTTCACAAAGTTTGTCACTTCACCTGCTTTATTGGACAACAACAACATTCATTCGAAATTGTGTTAATTTTCTTCTTCACCAGATGGCGACAGTTGCGACCTTTTTTTTTCTTTACACAAATTTTTCATTGTTCAACTTTTGAATCTATTTTTGTCTGTTCATGTCTTTGTATATGATTTCGTTGGTAGTAATCATCAATCAATACAATTGCATCTGCTTGATCTTACACGAAATAAAGTAACAAATCAATTCACTTTCATCTTCAAACCAAATGTATGTTATGTTATGTATCACGATATCATTTGAATAGAACTTTTGTTTTAGCAACAACAAAAAATCAAATTACAAAAGAAATGAAATCTTCTTTTTCTTTTTGAAAATCTTTGTTGACATGTAAACTTGATGAAGAGAAAACTCAACTGTTCTTTCTTTTGCTTGTTTATTGATTTGATTGATGAAAATACTTGTCTTTATTTATCATTGAATTCATTTGTTTTATAGAGTCAGTAAATTTAAAGGAAACTTCAAAGTGACTTATGGTCAATTTATCTGAATAAATATAAACTTTCACTACGATAATTTAACTTTTAATACAATTGTGTCTTTTAAATTTTTCACTGTGAAAATTAATTCAAAGGTATGATGATCATACACACACAGTGAAGTTTGAAAGTAAAAGTAAGTTTTAACTTATGAAAATAAAGTTGATTATGATGAAAGGGTCACGAATTATATTATGTTTGACCAAAAGAGAAAAATTGATTATCCTACGTGTCAAGTGAAAATGGCTACGCTAAGGTGACCAATTGTCCTGGATGGACACTAATTGGACAGTTGAAAGATTGGACAATGAAAAAGACACACAGGGATGAAACTAAACACATTTCAATACTTTCATTGCATAATGAACATGAACGGATGTTGAGTGATGAAGACAGGATGATGATGATGATGAGGATGAGGATGTTGATGACCATGAGGACACATCATCATCCTATTTCTTCCTCCAAGTCACCCAAGACTAGGAAGAAGAACTTTTCTACTGGTTGACTCGACTTTTCCTTTGGTTGTACCATCCGTTATCTTGCAGCATCCTCTTATTACATTCTGCTTTCTCATTACTCTGTCCTTTTGTCCCTGTTTGGATTGTACTTGCCTTTGATGGTATTTCGTGCAAGGGAGAAAAGAGAGAGAGAAAAAGAGGAGGAAAAAGAAAGAACAGTAGAGAAGACAGACTGATGAACGAGATGAAAGAGATGAAAGAGATGAAAGGGACAAATGGAGAAACGATCTACTGATTAAATCAGTCCACCTATTGGTCTGTACAAGCTGATTTTGGCCTGTAGATCATGGAAAGTAACGATTCATCCTGAATCTTGTACATTATCATTCACCTCACTACTGGCATCGATGTGTCTGTGTCTATTTCTATCTGTTTCTATCTCTGCGTGTGTGGAAGTTGGAATTAGAAGCAATTAATTACCACCAGTCAATTGACAGGGTCTATTACATCCGCCACATGAGAAATTACTGCATCACCTGCAATAGACTGATTTTGTCAGCTGATTTACTCAACGATGTGACAATAAAAGTGCTTCACTGACAAATAATCTTGAGCCAACAAGTATCAACTTGGATGTTTGGATGTTTGGATGTTTGATGCTTCATCTTCTTCATCTTCTTTCTCTCTCTTCACCTTGCAACTGTTACTTCCAATGTTAACCTCTTGACTGTGTTTTTCCCCTGAGCAAATAATTGGACTGACTTAATGAAGTTTCCCTCTCACATAAAATGTTTACTCCGGGTCGTACAAGTACACATTCATTGCTGTAGATACTGTCGACATCCTTGTTCTTCTCCATCTTCTCATCTTCTCATCTTCTCATCTTCATCCCAATGAAAGATGCAATCGTCTTTGTCAAGTTGTTACTTCTCTCTCTCATCACCGTTAAATGATTATTCTCACACTATTCACACTACTCTTTACACTTATTTCAGTGTCAAAAGGTAAATTATCACAAAGTAAGTCACTTGGTCTCTTGGTCCAGTGAACAACCACCAACCACCACCAACAACAACATCAACACTATTATCAATATTGTTGTACCTTTAACAACAACTACTTGACTTGGCGAACAACTTGTTTCTCAATGTCACCGATTTCACAGTTAAATCTTTCAACCGACAAGGCAATCACCAAGTGCGTTCATACTGTTGTTAGAAAGTGTATTTTACTTGATACTTCAAGTGCACAAGTTTTTTTACCTCGTCTTAACATTTAATTGGTGAGATTCGCTTGAGACAATCTATCTGATGATGATGATTATTATTATTATTATGATTGTACTAACCATAGTTATATACCATACATTGAGTGAGAAAAAAAGATAACTACATGAATTGCTCAACCTTTATTCTTTGTTACTTGTTAATAGTAAATGAAATATCATGTTAAAAACTTGCTCAAGACAAAGAATTAAACACTTGTGTCACTGTGACATGATCAAGGAGTGGCAAATGTTACATTCTTTTCTTTACAACACAACGCTTGACCAAAATGAAGAAACATTTAAAACACATGCTGTGACTTTTTTTACCTGACAGACGATCCAGTTGAAGAAAAAATACTTGCAGAAGAGTCTTCATCAAAAGGAACATTCAATTGATGGCCTCAGGCTGTGACTTTTTTAACTCATGTCCTGTCTCTTATGTTGTCTTGTCTTGTCTTGTCTTGGGTATGAATGTGTGACGGTTGAGAGTTGGTGAGAGAAGATCTTGAGAATTGCGCTTAACCAACCGCCCCGAGTTGCTCTTGTGTTGGTTGGTACATCCACACCTCTTATCTACATCCTTTCATCCTTTCATCCTTGTCTCTCACACAAACTACTCCTGTTGCTCTCTCTCTCTTTCATCCTACTTCATCATATTGAATTTTTATCCTGTTACCTTCATCTTGTCCATTGACTAAATTCATCCTACTCAACAACACGTCCATTTTCATCATCTTCAAAAATAACCGTTGACAGACGAACAAAATCATTTTTACATTCTATCGTTTGGCGCACAGTTTTTTTACCTGCCAAATGTCAACGATTAGTCATCCTTTCATTAACTCATAAATTTTATACCATAATTGAATTTGAATTAGTCACTCGTAGCAAGGACAACAAGTACTTGGTCATTCAAATACTGCTAGTGGTGTTGGTTACTTGCGTTATTACATCAATCACTGCAAACACATCGGAAACAACAACAACAAAAACCGTCGTTGTATGTGACTCACCCATTTGTTCACCTGAAGGTAAACTCCCAGTGGTAAACAGGTGAAACATCCGAATCCATCTTGAAAAATTTTCCTTCTTCCAAATATCACAGCTACAGTTGGATGTAACATTGAATAGATAATTTCATTTTATCAACTATTAGTGTCATCACATCAATTTATATTTCAATATCAGCATTTATATCAACCATTTGAATCCATCAAGTGTCTTCTAAATATCGACAAAATGTTAAAATTTATATATTTAACATTGATCTTGACAATTTTTATTTGTAAACCATTTAATGTAAATGCCAATCTATGGTGTTATTCATGTGTTTCCAATCAACCTGGTTGCTCAGAAAATTATGTCAATTGGCTGATTCAATCAGCAATTACCTGTCCAAAAGCTAATGATAAATGTGTCAAAGTAATTGAATCAAATGGTCCTGATACATTGGTTATTCGTGATTGTTTATCCAATTTAGAAGGAATTAGACGTGACATTCCAGGTGACAAATATGAAGGTTGTCGACCTGCTGCATCAACACCTAAATCAGCTGTTTATGTTGAAAATGATATCACAGAACTTCATCTACGTGGACATTCATCACAAACTAATGTTACTTGGTGCTTTTGTGAATTTGATGAATGGTGTAATGCTGGAGTTAATCTCAAATATTCATATTTAACATTGATTGCTACGATCTCAATTACCATTGCCACTGCTACCTCACATTTATGGCCATTTTGAAAAGACAACATTAATCATTGGTCACACTTTTCAAACAAACACAAAATATTTCAACTTGTTCACAAATTAAACGTTGCAAACGTCATCCAATCAACACAACAACAACTAATTGAATCTTGAATCTCTTTTTCTTGGGATAAAAAAAAAGTTACACGTTAATCCGATTTACAACAAGACAAGACAATCGAATTGACTTATCCTTATCTGCCTTAAAGACTAATGAACAAATTTACAATTTGTTAAATTGTCTCACCGGATGTGAGATTTTATACTGTAATGTTACTATTGCTTTTGATAATAATGAAAGAAAATTCAATTTAACTCTTGTGTCTTTGTCACTTTATCTTTGTGTGAATGTGTTGTGTAATCAACTGAAGGTGTGACAATTATCATCCGGTTGTCATGGTAAAAGTGATGAAATTCTTTTTCTCCTTCTTCCTGTGACCTTGTGGTACTTTTCATGTTTATCTATGGATGAATATTCTACTCATATTCAATGTATATATTTACCCTGAAGATAATTTGAACAAAGATAAACTAATTAATCAATCATTTAGTCAGTTTAAGTTGGCAAAGACAAGTATAACTACTGATTATAAATACAAACGTCAGTCATGCATTCAATAATCCCAATGGGTGGTATATGTAAACTATGTTGATGACAATCAACGACAAATGTGTGTCTATTTGTATGGTTGGATAAAATCTATCGGGGGTGAAAATCATCCAGGTGTACAAGATGTACTGTCAAAAGTGTCGAGCATCATCCTTCATATGATTGATGTCTTTACTCATGTAATTATTCTATAAACTCAGTTGAATTGACTACTTTAACTTGTAATTTATCGATGAATTTACTTTTTGTTCTTTCCTTGAGATGATCTGTAATAAGTTAAACTTGTTTAAATCAAGTCAATTGTATTTTTTAATCATGATGTTTATTGAAAGAAAGCAAATGAACTGCAGGTCTAATTAATTGCAGTTGTTACATGTTTTTATATATCAAGCTAAATGATGAAATGATGAAATGATAATGATGTTACAGTTAATATGTGAAGAGAGAAAGAGAGAAAAAGAGTAACAATCAACTGTCAATCAATTAACTGACCCAAGCATATTCTAAAAGTCCTTGTGATTGCCAAAAAGTACATTGGATTGATTTGAATTGTTTTATGTATGAAATATTCGAACCATTGATTATGAGTGTTTCATCTGCTAATGATGATGGAAGAAGTGACAACTTTGGCAACACACTTGGTAAATCATTTTGTATGTTAATTGTTGTAATGTTGTCAGATGATGAATCTTTAATTGATTTATCATCAATTTTGGTCACATTGATGTCTTGTTGTTCATCTAAACTTGACTGAGTAATGTTTAAAATGTCATCATTGGTAAGAGAAATATTATCAAATTGTTGTTGATGTTGTTGTTGTTGTTGTTGTTGTTTTTGTTGAATGAACATAAATTGAGATGGTTGATGAATAAATTCACTGACCAATGATCGAATTGTCTTTTGAAATGCAATATCAGATGATGATGGTGATCGTTGTAAAATTGTTTCCAATGATGGAGAAAAAAATGCCAAAGCATCCCATAAATGAAATGCCATTTTACTTGGATAATTGTAAACACGTATCTGTTTGGAAGGAAAAAAAGATAACAATTTAGTTACAATTTGCAAGTGCACTTCAATTGGTACATTTGATACTGTCGAAACACTTTGAACAGTTGTCGAATGTTAAACATGTAAAAAGATCTTAAAAAGTTCTGTCAACAAAATTCATCCTTCAAACTTGTCAATCATGTTTATGTGAGTGTGTTTGTTTAATTTACTCGTTAACATTGTTCACACAAGCAGATAAATAAGCAGATACTTGAAATGATGGAGAAAATTGATTTGATTGACAGATGAAACTTTTGTGGCTTTTTTGCAAATGAAAGAAAGAAGATAAAGATAAATTCATGTTGTGAATCAATTGAACTACCATCATTGATGGATATTTCGTTTATCCCTCTCAAATGTGTGCGTGTGTCATTGGAGATGTACTGTGAAGGCAAATTCGACAAAATGATGAGACACAAAAAGTTCTCTGGTCTCGTTGAAATGACTCGATGGCAGATATTCGACCATCCTCACTCATGTCAATGGACTCAATTGACATTCATACTCTCCAGGTTCTCTTGTTTCCTTTTATTTTTTCCCTTTTTTTCTTTTCAAGACAATCACTCACTCAGTCAATCACAAAGTTCAATTGTTCTAACCATCATCATCATCATTTACCTTCACATACATTGACATCCACATACAATAGATGAACCAATTGAAATATACACAGTTGTACACAACAAAAGGACAAACAATCCACTTGACAAATTTAAATCACTGATGAAGCAAATTCAATTTGTTCAACTAAACATACAAATAAGACTGATGATAGTTCTTTTCTTCTTCTTCTTGTGACCGATTTTTATGCGATATTTTTTTTGTATGTGAAGAAGGGGAAAAAATGAAAAGAACTTTTCATCATATTTTCTTTTTCATATCAACTGACTCATTGAAAGAGAAAGAATTTTCCTGTGGTACATAAAGTCAACTAGATATATATATATACAGAGAGAAAGAATCAAAGAGAAGTAGTTTGCATAAGAGTTACGGCTCTGTGCATATGAAAAGGCAAGAAAAGTGACAGCAGATTCCTCAAAATGTACCCCATATCCGAGTTCTTTTCAATTGAATTGACTTTTTTTCCCTTTGAAAGTTCTCAATGTGTAAGTTGACTTAAAGATTCCTTCCTACTCTGTAAAGTTCTTCTTCTTACTCTTTCTTTCATTTTCCCGTGAAAAGTGGAAAGAACTTGAGACCTGATTTTTGTGTCCTTCTTCTTTCAACAGAACTGTCGACTTGTTCTTCACTGTTCCTCGGGTAAATCGAAAAATATAACTCACTGAGACACAGTACTACCAACGTGAGCAACTCAAGTCACTCAGCAAGTATGAAAAAAAGAAGAAAAGCAAAGGATAAGAAGAAGTAGATATTGCAAGTGTATATTCATTCTTTTCTACATGACAAAGAAAAAAAATAGTAGACAAGTTGGATGAAATTAACTCTTCTTCTTCTTCTTCTTTCATATGGTAAAAATGTACGCTTGACAATCAATTTATATCTTCTTCCTTTGTTCTTTCACTTTGTACTTTGTTGGATGTTCTAACTGTACTTTGTCAATGGATTTTCATTTGGTTAATCAGAAAGACAACAAATTCAGATTCACTTTAACATTTGTATTCATCAGTGTTTATCCAAGTAATTTGTTGAAGAAGAAGAAGAAAAAAACGGTTCTGAGAATGTTGTAATGTTTGACACATGAGAAATGTTTGCTACAACAGGAAGAAATATCCCTTTGAGAGGAAAGAAAGAACAAAAAAAAAAGAAGGTAAAAGCAGTCAACTCGAAAGACAATGCTCAACATGAAAAGAAGAACCAGGACAAAGATTCCAATTTAATTTGTTCAATGGATGGAAGAAGCACAGGTTCAGTTGTAACTTACTACTTGTAAGTGGAAAAGTTGCAACACATTGCATCTTGCACCAGTAAAACGCCTTTTCTTCATTCCTACTTTTCTCTTTTTGTTACTTGTTCTTTCACTCTTTCACTCTTTCCTGATCAGGTGATGCATGAGCCAATGTATTCATTCATTGCACTTGTACTTTGTCGAGGAACACTTTTATACACCAGATCGATGAAACTTGTATCTTTCATGCTCGACTTTAGTTAAAGTATGTGACTGACTTTCAATTTCTTTTCCTCCCTCTCACACCTTCTGGCTAAATGATACTTCTTTCTTCTTCTTCTTCCCCTTCTTCTTACTCAACCAAAGTCAATTTCAATTCACTCTTCTCAACCATCTTTAACATCCAAAGAACTTTTGTACACTATGCAATATCCATTGGTACATGGTACAATACTTCAAATCACACACTCACACACACATACATTCGTAAAGTTAAAAATTGTTCTTGTGTAAAATGTAAAATATTTTTCTAACAACTCAACACATATGTTTGAAACACGTAGAATAGAACTTTACGATAGAAGATACCAAAGATACAAGTATTTTCCAATTTAAATGTAATCTTTTACTCACCGGAACAGATGGATGTCCAGTTACACTGTACAAATAAACTTTTCCTTTCAACTGACCATTTGATATCGATTGACTTGATGACATATGCATTTGATTTACTAATTGTCTTGCCAATCTTTGTACTGGACAAACTTGTCGAACATCTGATACAAGTGATGAGTATAATCTTTCTGGTGATTCAAGTATTGATTTGAATTTACTAGTAGAAGTATTTTCTACTTTTTTACTTGATGAAGTATTTGCTGTTGAATTATTCCACATGGTTGACGTTGATGAAGTGTTCATTGTTCCATTGATGTCAGGTGAATTAGTTGGATCATTGATTGAAGTAGTATCTTTCATCAAAGTTGATGAAGATGAGTTAGAAGAAGACCAAGATGATGATGATGATGATGATGATGATGATGATGAGGTTACTTCAACCGATGATGAAACGGGTGAAAGTGAAATTGTCAGAGTATCTTTGATCAGTACTTCATTGTCACTAGATAATTCTTCAGTTGTTGAAGTACTTTCATTATCACTTTTATCATATACGATAGAATTGGTAGTACTTTTAGTTGATGTATCCAATGAATATGAAAAATGACTTAAATCATCGGTTGATATTTCATTTGGATCAATTGAATTTATCGATTGACCATTATTTTTTGGTGGATATTGTGAAAGAGCTAAATTACTCAATTTTGGTCCAAATGAATCAAGTGATGTTGTTACATACTTCACATACTGTGTCCATGTCCAATTTGGTAAATCATCTGGTCCTGGCCAAAAATCTATTGATTCACTTGCTGTTCCGATGAGAAAATCTTGTTTTATCCTTGACTCGTTGTTCAATTGAAAGTTTGCACTTAAAATTGGTTCTGTTACCAATTCACCTGAAGAAGTAAAATGATAACAAGTTAAAATATATCAATATTGTCACTTTAAATATATACAGTTACTCTTGATGTTGTTTACTGTGAAGTTATTGAATAAAGTAACTTTCATCACACCAACTGATGCAATGTAATCATTGAAAGTGCCAAATAAAAAGAATTACAAAAGATTGCATCAGATGAAAGAGAAAAAAAGACCAAGAAAGAGTAACAGATATACCAGAAAAAAAGGAAGAAGAAAAAAAACTAGACGAAAAGTAAAGTATTGTGTAACCAGAAGAAAACATTAATCATTGTAACATTTAGAGGGTGGATTGGTTTGGCTATTTCCTTAAACAAAGGAAGAGAGAAACGTAAAGATAGAAAAAAAGAAGAAGAAGAAGTTGTCCATGCAATCACATCTGCCAGAAGTTGGCAGATGCATCCATCACATGAACTTTTCTTCTTCACAGTTTACCCTCACAAAGTCTCTCAGCAAGTTGCATTTTTTTACTTCTTCTTCTTCTTCTCTTTGGTCCTTTTTTCTTCCTCTCCTTGCCACTGTTGACTTGTTCCTTTTGTCATTTTCTTACTTCTCACAAAGTCAAAAGTAATCACAATGACATACAAGGTGACTCATCGATGAAAAAATGTATGCAGAGAACATTTAAGAAAGATGAATTTACTCATCCACATCTTTGATTCTTTCGCATCTTTTGATTCACCATGGAATGTAATAAACTTTTTTCTTTCCTCATCTCGTCATTGCTCATATCATACTTTTCTTTCTTTCCTTTCCTCCTTTCTCTCTCTTTCACTATTGTTAAGCTTGAAGCTACATTTCATCATGATTCTTTCATTTGTAACCCTCAAGCCACAAGCAAATGTAATATGTTCAACTTGAAACACTTTCATATCTCGAAATATCATCTTCAATTGATCAATATATTTATCTTGTGATAAAATTATCCTTGGATGACAAAAAAAATGTCATCCAAATACAAACCATACATATATATATACTTACCATCAATATTGATTAATTGTTCTGGAAATATTCCTTGAATTGGTAAATCATTTTGATCATTGATTCGAAATGCTGGATCATCTGATCCTAAGAATAATTTAGTTACTTTTTGTGGTGATAATGAACGTAAACATGTTACATTATAACATCCAGATCGTGATTGAAATGTATGAAGATATTTATTTGATAAATATTCATATGTTTTATTAGAATATAACGCTGGTCCAATAAGCCAAATTTTATGAAATAAATTTGAACTTAATAATGTATTTGATGCAAGTGCTAATATTGATCCACCTGATCCATCTGATCCAGCAATTGTTATTGAATTAGTATTACCACCAAATGATTGTATATTATTTTTAATCCAATTTAATGCAATTAATTGATCCCATAAACCATAATTTCCACGTGCTGAATTAGGACCTGAATTTGATAATAAATCCAATGCTAAAAATCCTAATGCATGAAGACGATAATTTATACTTATTACAACAACATTTAATTTATGAGCTAAATATCCTGATGGACCAATAAGTGAATGTGATGAACCAAATTGTAAAAATCCTCCATGAATCCAAATTAAAACTGGTAATTTTGCCTGAAATGATAACAACAACAACAACAAAATATTGTAAAAAATACACGAAGTTAACAATAGAACCTTTTCTTCTTCTTCTTGTTTTCTTTATTGTTTAATATACTTGTTCACGTATCAAATTACTCTTGTCAATCGAATGTAAAAGTGTTAACACAACTTTGTTCATGTAAAAATTTTACCATCTTCAACCAAATTAACCTTTTTTTTCTTTCTTTCTTTCTTTTCACATCAAACTTGTTCTCTATCGCGAATTTTCTTCTGTTCTAGAATAAAGTTCTAACTCTCTCTCTCTCTTCTCTCTTTCCTCTTGAATGTTCATTTAAATGCAAAAGAATATTTTAAATCATTTTACTTTGAACTCTCACATACTCGTTGAGTCTATCTTTTTCTACTTCAACTGACAAGAATAAGAAAACAGCAGACAGAGTTACTGTTAAAATCGATCTCTCTTCACAACGCCTCAAGCACAGGTTATATGAGTCACAAGAGATGCACTTTGAACTAGCAAAAAGGGCGAAGATGGGTATTTCTTCTTCTTCTTCATCTTCTTTTCCTTCTTTTTTCCTATTTTTTCATCCAATCCTTTACCTCTTTTTCTCTTTTTCCCTTTTTTTCTTCTTTCCTTCTCACGAATGTGAAGCTTTACTCAACTGTTCTTACACTGTGATCTGTGACAGCTGGTTCGAGTTTAAGAGTCACGCATTCTTTTCTCTTTTCTTCTTTCCCTACTCATACACTTGGACGTCAGTGTAAGAAGTTCTTTCTCTTTTTTTCGAGTTCTAACTCTCGAATTGTGGCATTTTTTGTAGTTGTTTCCTCTGTCTTTGCATGTGCCAACCTGCCAGTCAAGCTGACATAAAACTCATGTATGACACAAACAGTGGCTTGTTCACTTTGCTTCATATCTTTGGACAATTGACATGACCTGCATCAGTGTAGAACGACCTGTACACGAATGTACATGTATGAATGTATGTGTGTGGGTAAGTAACACCATAGATCATCATCATCATAAAGGTGCAAATCACCCACATATTTATACACATAAAAAGTATATGCAAGGTAATTAGTGTCATTGAATTAATGTACAGGAAAGAAGAGAAGAGAAGGAAAAAAAGTTACACATAAAAAATCAATGAAAAATAAAAGAAAAGAACAATCATTTAACAGCTTGTATCTCAATCTTAACGCTTGAACATGATAAGACACTTAACCTGACAAAATTACCCTTGAGGAGAAGATTTAATTCACAATCATTATTGAAAAGTTTCCTCATTATGCATAGATTGTTTTTACATATGCAAAGTAAAAGCAAAAAAGCAAACAATGTGAACTTAAATCATCAGTTTGTGTGTGTGTGATCGACCTTAAAGTAAAAGCTGTTACAACAATTGAACAGAGAAAAAAAAAGTTTCTTCTCTTCTTTCAATTACATCTTGTGTGACTATTTGAACTGAGCCTTCTTTACAATTTTTTTTACTTCTCTTCTTTATCCTCAACTTGTAATGGTGAGAATAGAACACGTATAAAGAGCAAATGTTCGCCTGAAACCATTTGTCAATAAATTGTTTTCTTTTACTTTACTCTTCTTACTTTTTTCCATTCTAACTTCAGGTAGAACAGAACAGAACAGATGAAAAATGTTCGATCAGTCAATTTGTAAGAAAAATACTATTTCTTCCCAATTATATTCTTCTCTCTCCCTCTCTGTGTGCAAAAGATCAGATCGATTTTTTCATCGACAAGTGATGAGGATGCTCCATGACTAAATATAGAAGTGAATGTTCTTTCCATGTACATTTGTCTCCGTGTCTGTCTCTTTTTGTTCTCTTTGTATGTGTGTATTGACTTTGTCATCCGTGAGAGTCACATTTCGCTAATTATAACAATCACTTGTCCTCTAGAAATTACACTCGGTGTGTGCACATAGTAAAAGTAACTCATATGTTAACGGGTTTCATCAGTTGATGCATTTTGTGGTTCCTACTTCTTTCATATTAATACATTGTATGGATTCTCTCTCTCTCTTGCTTTTGACTTTATATGTTGCAATAGGAAAATGAGTAAAATAAGTTATATTCAAGAGCACTCAAGTGAATCTCAGAAGTAAAAAGAATAAAAAAAAAGAGACCAAAGTCACACCTCATTATTTCAACTAATTTCACGGAAGTGAAAGCACACAAATTTCACCCTTTTTTTCTCTTCTTCTTTTGTACTTTTCATTGGAATCATCTGTATTCTGGATACAAATTTAAGGATAATCATTCTTCTTATTTGCCTTTAAAATTACCTTCAACTTCAACTCACAAAACAAATTAAATTCTCTCTTTGTACTTTATCTTTGACTTAAAATATAAAGTGATCTACTAATGAACTATTTTTCTTTTACCAGTTAACATCTTCAATCATGTGTCACTCTTTATATATCTTTACGTCTATGTGTCTTTTATTTTTCTACTGTTATATATATATATATTACTAAAGGTTGAATATTCACTTGTAACATCTTGATTTTACTGCAGTCTGTTACGATGACATTGCACATTGAATGGATTTAAAGTTTGTAAAAGTGTTCAAACCGCTTACTCAGTAACTCACTTGACTTGGTAAACACTGCAACTGTAAAGTCAAGTGAACTTGACTTGACATCAACTTATATACTGCACATTTTATATAAAGTCAAAGTATCAAGAGAAAGAGAGAAAGAAAGTTTATAAAAGTGTGTGTTAAATTTACTCAACTTTCAAAGTGTGTGTGAATCTCTCACTCACATTTGACCATTTGGTTGGAGACAGTACATTTGGTAACAGTGTGTGTGTGTGTGGACAAGTCATCACACTGTTGGACATTTTCAACAAAGTACAAAGTTGCAAATACCAAGTGGAAAAAACGACATTTTGTTCAACAACACAACTGTAAACTTTCACATCAAATGACTGTCCATGAATCAACATGAAACTTCAACTTATTTTTTTCTTTCTTTCTTTCTGCTCAGTTTAATCTTTGTCTGTGTTTTTTTCATCATCATCTTCTTCAATTCAATTCATACAAACGTTTAACTCTATTTCTTCTTCTTTTGTTGTTGTTGTTGTTGTTGTTGTATGTCACTGATTGACTGAGTAACTTTTGTCAAATGTCATCTATAGAATGAAAGTTGTAAAAATTTCTATGCTGTTCATGTGTCATGTCTTTCTCATACTGTCGATTATTCGGTCAATGTACACACAGCTAACACAGAACACAGTACACAGTAAGTAAAGTACCAAAAAGTAAAATTACTTGAGTCATTTCAACTGGTTCAAGTTAATGTTGTCCTGTTGCAATGTTATCCTGTTTGGTCTGATGGTCTGAAACCTCAAGTGGCCACTCAATAGACTCTCAGTTTGTTCTAATGGGTTGTACTTCGAACACTGTGTATACTATGTACGTTGTATCGAGTCCTAAAGACTGTGAGGAAAAATCAAGCGAATCAAGAAGACAAAATGAAAGGAAAAGAAAAAGAAAAAGCAAAGAACAGGAGAAAAGAACAAAAGAAGAAGAAGAAGAAGAAGAAGAAGTTACACAGAGAGAAGCAGATTGCCAACTCGTCACTAATTATCATCCAAATTAGCCGCGAGGGTTACGATTAAGTGGACTTTTACTCGATTGTTTCATACAAACAGTACAGTCAAGGGTGAACACAGTGAACAGTGAACAGTGAACAGTGTAAGTTCAAGTGAGACCAGAAGCTAGAAGACAGATAAAAATAAAAGGCAAACCCTGTGACCGGTGGTCGTAACTGTGTATATATATGTGTCTCAATGTGTTCTATGTGTGTGTGTCGCATTTACCCACCGGCAATTTGGAAGACTGGAAAAGCCTTTTCTCTGTCCAGTGGTTCAAGTGACACTGCAGAACTCTTGTCAAGTCTGAGAGTGGCACAAAAATTCAACTCAACTTAACTTTGCACACATACACAACGGCAAAGCACAACGACCTACTCTCTCTCTCTCTCTCTCTCTCTCACATAGAACATAGTGAAGTCGACGACGTACAGTCGACAACTGTTCACTGGCGCTTCACAACCTGATCACGAGCAATCATCAACTTAGAGCTAGCTGAAAAGAAAGAAAGACACACAATAGGTTGAGGCTTTACCAGTCAAGTGAATGATGAGCCAAATAGAGAGAAAAGAGAAGACAACCAGTAAAAGAAAATGCATCACAGCTAAAGGATGCTCTTTGTGGTATCAACGATCAATGAGAAAGAAAGAAAAGTTCTAACCCTCACACACACACATATATATATATACTCTGAGAAAGAGTAAAAGTGTTGCACTCAACGATGGCATCGATTACACCCCAAATGCAAGAACTGGATGAGCTGTTAAATCACCGTAGATACACAAAAGTACCTTCAGGCGACACTCGGTGTGTGAGATACTTTGTCCATGTACCCTAAAGTTCAGGAAGAAGGAAAAAAAATTGAATGAAACCTTCAACCATGTACAATGTTCGCCGTGTTCTAGTTCTAGTTCTAGTGTGAAGAAAAATGAAAGAAAGATGAACAAGTGACTCCTTTCATTTTCACATCTGGTCACAATATACAAGTACAAAGGAAATGTGTACTGAAGATAAATAAGAAACAACTTTACTCACTGAAAGATACAACGAAAGAATAGAACTTTTACTCACTAGATGTTAGTTTACAACTAAATGTTATCTTAGAAAAAGTATCCTTTCAATGACACCCTGTGTGTGTGTTTGTTTCTCTTGTCTCAATTGATCATCTTCAAATATAATCAATAATATTATTGACTCAGATAAATTGTCAACTTTGTTCATCTTGATCCTACTTTAAATTGATACACTTTAAATTTAAAAAAGAATCAACTTGAAATAGTAAATCGTTGTAAAATCGATGAAAAGAACAACAAGAAGAAAAAAAGTATAAACTTCATTATAAACAGATTGTCATCTTGAGTGATTTTTAAAAATGTCAGTTAAGAGAAAAAGAATTTTCTTTTACACACAAAATAAAAAAAAGAGAGTAAATTGCAGTTTCAATTTGTAGTGTCACTCAGAACTTTCACTTGGGTTGAGAGTTGTAATAAGCCGTTGACTTGGCTTATTTTGTGAAAAGGATGTATCTGGTGCACTTGAAAGAAGAACACAACAGACACATAGACATTTATACACAGATACAAGAAAAAGAAGAAACTTCTGGTCTTCAGCCAAGTGAAATACATCTAAAGGTAAGTAAGCGAAGAGTGACTGGCACAATCCACAATCAAATGTAACAACCAACCATGGAAAGAAAAAGAAAAAGTCAAAGTCATACTTTCATATCGCTGTACTTAGCAAAAAAGGCCACTCAAAGGTGGATCAAATTTGATCCACTTAAACTATCATACAGTTTACAAGATCAAACAACAAACCGATACGATCACTTGACGTATATTTTGAGAAAATCATCCAACTAAATATCAATATCAACTTAATGATGATTGTTTAATGATGAAAATTATTAAAACTTACCGATTCATCAAGTGTCGGTGTCCAGATGTTTAAATAAAGACAATCTTCAGATCCAATGAATTTCTTACTGAATGGATTAGCTTGAAAACAATCACTGGCAAATTTAAGTGCATGATGTGTTTTTTTACTTGTGATGTTTCCATCATTTGATCCTTCACATGGAATAGCAACTGGACGAGACCATCTCAAGTCACCTGTAAATGAAGGAATAACAGTTAATCAAGTTAACAAATTCAAATGTAACAACAACAGATAGATAGATAAAAATAAACATGACAACAACCAATGAGAAGAAAAACACATGCAATTGTTTATACTGAAGAACATGTCGACCTTGTTCTTGTTCTTGTACTTGTACTTCTCGATGAGATGTCTTACTCTTCTTCACTTTGTCTCTGTTTTTGTATGTGCGTGTTTGTCTTTGTGAGAAAAACAACAAATACATACAAAAACAAAGACTCACAAACAGTTGGACAAAGTAAAAAAAAGAAGAAGAAAGAATGAAAGAACAACACTTGAATCAAACAAGCGACAAATAATAGTAGAAAGAACAACCATTCAATCTCAAATAGAACTTGTTCTTCTTGTTCTTCTTTTTGGTACTTGAAGGGAAAAAAAGAAAATATATACAAATTGTACTTGAAATGAACAATGGTATGTCATTTGTTATCTCTGTGTTGAATGATTTATTTGACAAAGTTAATTGATATTCTTCACCACGGACAACAATTTTGTCAATTAGCTATTGTCATCACACTTAAATGAAGCAAATCTGATAATTTGTTACAACTATTTTTTTCATCATTCATACACATGAGAAGATAATATCAAATACATTGAAAGAGAATAAGTTTAAATTAAAATAGACATTGACAATTCACCAAGGAAATCGACAAATAATCAAGTGAAGGAAACAAAAAACAAATATGACAATTTGTTGGACTGAAAGAAAGTAAATGGATGGAAAGAAGTGAAAAAGAAAACTTAACAATCGGTGAAAAAAAAACACAAATGTATTTTTTGTGTATGTGCTTTGGATAGAAAAATCAACCGTGTACAAAAGTTACAACAACAAGAACAAGAACAAAAAGTTCTAGAACATCACATCAACAGACAAGTCCAAGTGAAGAGGAAGAATTTTTTTTTTCTTTCTTTTTTCATGTGTAAAATTTACTCAGTTGGTGATCTTGATGTAAAAATTATGTAAAGTTTTTCTTGTTGAAAAGAACAACAAAAAAAAGTGTTTTTGTTGTTGTTGTAAAATTTTTTTTTCTTTTTCTTGGTCTGTTGTTTATTCGGATCATTTATTTTTCATCTTTGCTGTTGTTGTGACTTGTGTTTGAGGTAAGTTTGACAAAAAAATGTAAGTTGTATAAATAACAAGAAGAAAAATAGTTGTAAAACCTCAAGAGGTCAAAATAAATGTGTGTGTGAGTATTGTAAGTTTTCACTTGAGTTAAGAAGGTAAAAATTCACACAACATTTCAATTTGAACAATGATAAAGAATCATTTAATGTAAAACAGAACAACAAGTCATTACAAACTCACCTGTAGGTGGAAGTGCATATGGAATTCCCTGTTTAATTGATGAATCCAAGATGAATGATGGATGAAATTAAGTTTGAAAAAAAGAACAATTCAATTAGTAAAGTTTTCAATTGGAAACGAATTGTTGAAACCAATAAAATCAGGTAAAACAGTCAAGTAAAAGTATACATTTCATCGGGTCAACTGGTCAAGTAAAGTGATTGAATGAACAAATTGGTCAAGAGAGAGAGAAAGATGAAGATGATTGAAATCTGTGAGTTAGAAGGATGATGATTTGGAAGAAGGGAAAAGAATTACCAAAAAGGAAGGATAATTCAGGTCAATTGAGTAAAGAGGATGAAAGGTGACTGCACCAGATGGACATGAAGGATGAAAATGACAGAATAATGAGAATTGCACACACACACCACCTTTACCAACCAGGCAAAGGTGAAATCAACTGAAATAACCTCTTTTTTTCTTCTTTCTTCCTTTCTGTTGACCAAAAGAAAACAGAATACTCAACCAATAAAAGGTACAAGAAGAACTTTTCTCTGTTCATGGATAAGAAAATACCAAGAGGAGAACAAAAATGGAATTCGTACTCTCAGTCAATGGCCAATGGTGTTACCTAAGAAATAGTCTTTACTTAAGAACATTCAAACTTACTGTACATTACATGTACAGGAAGAAAAGGGCAAAAAGTATAATCGATTGTAAGGTTCTTTCTTCCTTTCTTCCTCTCTTTCTCGAGTGTCAAAAGGTGCGCATCAATCATATTTCTTCCTGTTCTGCAATCAAGCAACTACTGTACTACTACAACTACTAGTTCTTATACTTCTTTTAGTAGAACTACCACTACAACTACTTGATAGAACTTTTTCTTTGGTCTCTCTTTTTATTTCTTTCGTCTTCCAAATTCTACTTTTCCACTATACACACTTTTACTCGTGTGAAAGAACTTAGTTCTTTCTTCCTCTCTCTCTTTAAGCACCCAACAGTTCAACAAGATCAAACACATAAAGGCAAACGAGTGGATAAATTGCATCGACAAAAGTTATATATAACTTCAATATCAAGGATATATATATGAAAGAGGAAAAATAAAATACGAAGAAAAGAAGAAAGAACAAAACCAAAGAACAAAGAATAGTACCCAAAAAGAACAAATTGTAAGTGTAAGTGTATGATGTACGCAAAGTACTTGTGAAGTTTAAAATTAGCAGTTTGAACAAAAAAAAACTTCTTCATCTTGAAGAAGACTTAACACTCACACCTACATTTCACACACTCAATCACACTTACTGAAAAGTAAAAGATGAAAAACTTTTATCCTTGTTAAAGTGAAAGAAGAAAAAATCCTGACAAATGATAAAACACATGAATGAATGGATTGGATCCTTTCAATCGAATTCACGAGGACCATGAGTAAGATACTCATTGTCTTCAACTCAATTTACTCTTTAAAGAGACAAAAAGAAAGAATATCAATTTTATAACTTGAATAGAACAAAAATTACAGGGTAAAGACAAAAGTTCACAAGAATTTGACTGGTTTGAAAAGAAAAAATCAGTCAAACATTTGACTTTTGTACAAGTTACACAGAATAGAACTAGAACTCGATCCTTCGATTTTACCAGTCTACATGAGGTAAGGAAGTTAAAAAATTCATTCATTCAAATATTTTTCAAAGTTAAGTTGACTTTTCAAAGTGCAAGTTTACATAAGGAACAATTGAAAGTCACTCGTAAGCTGATTAAATGAAATCATGACAAAAGACAAAGACAAAGATACGGTTGACCAAAGTCATCTCATGAATATATTGACGATATTTTCTTACCTTAAAAGCAAATGACTGATCTTCTATACTTCCAATGTACTTAGTACAAGATGTTTCAACAGAAACCAAATTACTTTCTTCTTCAGGATCTAAAACACTGTTACCACCACCAACATTATCATTATCATCACCACCATTGACTTGATCAACTTGTAAATCATCATCATCATTGTCAACAATGTTATTTTTACCATGATGATTTGAATGACCATTTTTCATTGACATCAATTGTGCTCGTCTTTTTTCTGATGATGAAACTAATGAAGTTAATGCAGCCATTAATGATTCAGCTGCACCTTTAGTTGAATAAAATGATTTATAAACCAATCCACTTGTTCTACCAAATATATTAGATGAAATACTACCACCACCAACGTTATTACCAACATTTACTCCACTTGTAGTTAATGATGATTTAAGTAAATTTCTTGGTAAAACATACATTTTACTTTGTTCAATTGTTGAATTTAAAAATGTTAAAGATGATGAAAATGAATCATGAATCTTCAAGACGATTAATTGTACTTTTACCATTTAATGTTACATTTGATAGTATAGTTAATGATAATCCAATAAATGCAATGACAGCTAACCAATTGATTATATTACGATTATTTTGATGACATTTATTTGATGATGAAATAATATCTGAATTAAATTCATCAGATAATTTTAAACCAGATCGAAGTTTATATGAATTCGAACAATTTTTTTTACTTTCAAATTGACAATCATTTATTTCATCAATATCAATATTATCATTATCATCATCATTATCATTTTTGATAATAAAATCAGATGTTACATTTTTACTTTCATCATCATCATTATTTTTATTAACATTTGTAGTAACTTGTACCATTTGCAAATGTTCATTATTAGGATAATTTTCTTTTAATTTTTCACATGACAAAGTTTGTTTAATGAAGCAAACTTTTTCACCTTCATTGTGATTGACGATATGTGAATGATTAGAATGAAGATAATTTTCTTCAATGTTACAAGAAGAATGAGAAGTTTCTTTTTGAGAAGTATTTGCAAAGTGAAGATGATTATTAGAAGGATGACCGATGATTGATGATGATGATATTGGTGAGTTCGATTGGTGCGAAGTAAACTTATCAAGCGAATCAACTGACACTTGATCACTAATTTCGTTATTGGCAAGTGAGTGAGATAATAATGGATTTCCTCTTTGCTGGTCATCTTCATGGTGATTCAATTTACGATGCAATGGACAACCAGGTCCATGTTGATTAAGGTGCTTAGGAAGATGTTGATGTGGATGATGATGTGAATGATGATGATGATGATGATGATGTTGATGATGAGCTGCAAGTTTTTTCCGGTAAATTTTTTCCTGTTCAAGGGCCAAATGTCGATTAGACTCACCTATCAAATTACCAACTGTCAGTGTAATTGAACAGTCTGAATTGGTTGAAAGAGATGATGATGAAATAGGATTCTCAGCATCCATGGTGATGATTATCGTTCAATGTGTTAAAATAAGTAAGTAAGTAATTTGTGGAATCTTTTTTTTTATTATTTTACTGTTAGTTCACTTGACAATGTTGAGTAGTTAAGTAGTTGGATAGAACCAATCGGTAACTAATCAATAGAACCAATCAACAGGATAATTTTCATAGTCAAATAAAGAGCAAAATCGTGAAGAAGAAGATGATGATGATGAACAAGACGAAGTACAATTGATGGTTGATAGTAACAGTTGTACTAAAAATGGTTCTTCTTTATACACACAAAAGTAAATTCGAGGTAGTAAAGTTATCCTTGTCGTGTACTTTTGCGGTTGGATACAAATGGTCACACTGGTATTTGGTTTTTTTTCTCTTTCTTTTGATGGTTCTTTCTACACGATAAATGGGTACGAAGGTTGATGATGACTGTTTATACTCTTACTTGTGATGCAAAGTGAAAGCAAGAAAAAAGTGAGTGAGAGAGAGAGAGAAAAGCAATGGACATAGAGAACAAGTCAAAGAGAGAAAGAAAAAAAGAAAAGAAGAAGAAAAGCAGACAAATAGATGTTCAGGCTGACGCGGAAAAAGTTTGATCAGGATGAACAAGTAAAAGTTCGATCACACATATACACACACAGTAGATCCTTGAGAAAACAGAACTCAACTGTTCACATTGTCTGCTGCTGTTGAACGATGCTACATGACCAGTAGAATGAATCGAACTTGCGCACATTCCAAGTTACACAGACACACAGAACAGAACAGAACAGAACAGTGCCGAAAGGAATGAAAGAAAGAGTAGAAAGTATAAAAGAAAGAAATAGAACCAACCAAAAATACAGACAGTTAATTACTTGCAATTGACTTGGTTAAATGTTACCGTAATTACAGTGTAAGAGAGAAGTGAGAGAGTACAATTCATATATGTGTACATGTAGTTGTAGATGGATGCTTAATTACTTGTACATATATATACTGATGTACCTTTAGATTAAATGTATTTAAAAGCATCCTCAACAATGCAAAAGGTCAAGAATCAAATAATTCAACTAATTAAACATTTTCACTGGCCAGATGATTCTTTACAGTGAAAAAAAGAATAACAAATTGTTACAAATGTGAACAATTTAATGACACTGAATGTTTCTACTGTTCATGTTGATGTTGAACGATTTACCAGGTTGATGAGTGTTCGTTTTTTTGTTGTTGCTATTTGTGTATCAATTGAAGAGTCACTTGATACACTTGATGAACATTTTTAACAGCAGAATGAACATTCAACGAGAAAAGAACAAAAGAAAATGATCGGTTCATTGGATAAATTTGATGAAGATTGTAGGGTACAATAATAATAATAACAACAGCTATAGAAAAAAAAGAGCTAAAGGTTGATGTTGAGAAGGTTGAATTGTAAGGATGAAAAGAACAAGTTGTTTCAGGGATGTAAACTCATGGAAGAAGAACTAGAAAGAAAGAGATGGTCGAGTTATTCCTGTTGTTGGAGTATCTTTGTTATCTTTATCTTTATCTGGTGAAGAAGTATCATTTAGACCAAGCTAATGGATACACCCTGTCAAACACAACAAGGAAAAAGACTTGCTAGGACAGTACAGATGTCACACACTGCGAGGTAAATTGTCTCCTAGAGGTGAGTTAATATCCTTCTTCTTTGTGTCTGTGTCAGGGGGCTGGTTACAGTCGATTTTTTTTTCCTTCCTTCATCTTCATCTTGTTCTTCTTTTTCTGCTTCACCTGATCTCATCAACTAGGCAACATTTTTACCCATGACTCAGCTTTTTATTCTGTCTGTTCTAGTCAACACTTTACTTGAGTTCTTTCTTTCCTTCTTTTATGTTCGAACCTTTGTTCTAATGAGCTAGAGACAACTTAATGCACAAAGTCAACTGTAACTTGTCATCATTTATTCTATATTTGTCTCCTGCTTATTTACAAACAATTGAATGTGTACTTTTTTCTTTGTATGAAGGAAAAAGTTTTACCTTACTTTTTAAAAACTTAATTCACTTGTCACTCGAATCTTCTTCTTCTCTTTTTTTACAAGAAAATTTCATCTCTTTTTTTCTCTTTCACTTTTATCCAACAAAGTAACACCTCAGCAGGATGCTTAAAGTGAAAGAGAAGAAAATTACAATGATACAAAAGTGTTAAGTTTTTCTTTTCTTTCAGTTGAAGGAAAAAAAGTATTTCCATCGATAGAAAAAAATAAAATATTCTAACAAAAGTTTCAACAACGACAAAGAAAATGATAAAAAGAAAGATTGAACAAATTGTATCCATTTGTGTGAAATAATTTACTTTTGTTCTTTTGTCCTCAAGTGTGTTTAGAAGGTTGCCATTTGAATTTGATGCATCATCATCATCATCATCATCATCATCATCATCATGAGTAAGTAGTAAAAGCATTATGTTCAAGTTGGAAGAGATAAAAATTAGCATTTGTTATGAGAATGCAAATGTTGTCTCTCTTTTTCTTTCTCTTTTGACAAATTGACAAGAGACAAAGTAAATTTAATCATTGAACTGTCTTTTATGGTTTGTTTGGGGCAAATAAAATTTTATCTTTTCTTCTCATCTGTCAAATTATTGTCAACGTAATGTTGACAATATAATGTAAATTATAATGACAATTATTGACTTGAGATAAAATGTGTATAAAGAACGTGTATAAGTACAATCGATAATATTCACACGATGAAGGTATTAAAAGTGATAAAAGTTCTTAAGTACAACAAAAACAAAAAAATGTGTTAAATAGAAATCAATGTACAAAGTCATGAAGATAAGTTAAACTGAATTACAGGGTGAAAGATAATCATTTCAACTGTATGAGTGATGTTGTTGTTAATTAGTAAAAGTTCATCCAAGTGAAAGTTCAAAATCGTCCGAGCGGTAGAATCATCATCATCATCATCATGGTATCCTCACGTCCATATATTATCATTCAATAGTAGAGGGTAAAGAACACAGTACAATAGTTCTGTACATTAGAACATAGAAACAAAGAGTACAATTGTTCAACTGGTCTGTTTCATCAACTAGTTCCTCTTGTGTCTGTGTCTGTGTTTGTGTGTGTGTCCTTCTTGTCCCGAAAAACTGTTAACACAGCAGGAAGCACATAACTGTGAGAAAAATTCTTGTTCATTCTTTCATCATAACATAACAAGCTGTGCGTGCAAAGTCAAATGTACAAGAACACACAGAGACACACACACACACACACATGGTCTATTTCAACTTTCACATCTTTCTTTCGTTCTTTCCTTGTATGTCTTTTCTATCTTTTCTGTCTATGTTGACAGTTGTGACATTTGTAGGAAAAAAATGCTTCACCGATAACTGTGTCACATTGATGATGTCCATCACGACCTTTAGGCGATTGTATTTGTCTGACTCTTCTTTCATCATCATCATCATCATCATCATCATCTTCTTTCATCCTTCCACTTCGAATGGTTGCATACTCATCATAATCATCAAATCACTCTACATGTCTTTTCTATTTTGATTAATTACATCAGTAAGTTACTTCCTTGTCTGTTAAGTCTATGAAACAAATTCCATTAATCATCTTCAAGATACTCCCTGTCCGCATTGAAGTGGCGAAAAAGGACAAAGTTAAAAGAAAAGTTATCCAATAGAATTTTCTGTTTCTCGTTTTTTTTTCATTTTTATTTTAAATGTATCACCAAAAAGAAGAAGAAGGATAAGAGTATCATCATCATCATCATCATTCTTCACTTGATTAATACTTGAGGAAGAAAAATTTATTTGACTTAACCGATGACCATTTGATCCATGAAAGAAAAGTAAGAACCATCTCAAGGACAATAACGTAAGAACACTCTGACCAGCTTAAATGGTCAAAGGTAAAAGTACCATCAGTGTTGAAAGAAGGAAAGAAGTAAAACCATTTGAAATCCTAACAACTCGGGATGAATCAATCCTTGTTTTGGCTTTCTTTTGTGGACATAAAGTATCCTGGTTGCACTTACACACAATGTTCTGAAAGAACTTGTAAGAAAGGTGTGGAAAAATCAAAGGAAAGAAAAGCATGTAACTTGGTTGCATGTTGGATTATTGTACCTTTTTTTCCCTCTCTCTCTCTTCTTTGATACTTTAGTGTGTTGTGTTCTTTTGTCCAATGGTAAACTTTTCACCCAAACTTTTACTTGACTGTCAAAGTGATTTATCTTTATGGATAAAATACTTTCTTTTCTTCCTTCTTTAACTTTAACTTGTAATCCTTTTGCTACTTTTCTCATCTTCAACCATGAAAGAAAGAAAGAAAATTTCCTGCAAAAAAAGTTGACTGAGTAACTTCCTGAGCATCAAATTGTTCTCACCTGAAGAACATTCAAGTCAAGTCAATTGAAAAGGTGAACACAAATTTCTCAATCAAG
>JASXTE010000189.1:0-85531 GCA_030280995.1 Hemileia vastatrix | reverse complement strand
AGAAGAAAAACTAGGATGAGCCGGGGAAACGCTCCTAGCGTTATTCAAAGTAGTAGAAGGGGAAGGGGAAGGAGGTCTTTTCCCATTACCATTATTCCTTTGATCATTAGATGCATTTGAAGCTTTTCTCAATATTGAAGGTCTCAAAGAAGCAGCTGAAGTCCTTCTAGGAATGATTCGACTATTGTTGAAGAAGAACTTGGTGGATGAGATATTGTGAATCTTTGTTTTCATTGATCGATTGTCCACTAGTACTATCCACTCGTTTATGATTTTGCTGTTTGACTACTTCATCTTGATCTATTGATTCTTCGTTAGAAGTTTCATTCGCCAAACTTGCTTCCAACATTTTATTGGCTTCCGAAGCTTTGAGAGTTTGATCTATAGCAAGATTGGAATTGGGATTGGCAATGGAACTGATTCCATTTCTGATCCTCCACTTCCTCCTCTACTTCTACCCCTTTCCCTATCCCTATCAATTCCATCGAGAGAAACTTCTCTTCGAATAAATCTGGTCTATCAAAGGATCGAAGGATCAATTCTCTTCTCTGGAGAAATTTGGCATTGCTGATAAATCCAAAGAATTGATGGAATCGAATAATCGAACAAATGGATCTATTGATGGATTGGTAAGTATTCATCTAGAGCTAGAAGAAGCAGAGGCTGTCGAAAAGAGACAAAAAAAATATATATCCCAAGTTGAGAAAGTGAAATTTAGCAAAGCGAAAATAGACCAAGTGACGAGACTCTCGCACTGATAGAGGAATGAAATCTCACTTGAAAACCTGAATAAAGGGATGTTTTGTTCCAATGGCCAAGGCTTTCACCATTGCACCTCTTTTTATCATATCGATAGATAATAAAGAGAGGAAAAGAAATGACGTTGAGCTCCAATTACGAGCTCTAAAGGCTAGCTCTCTTTCTCTCTGGTCAATCCATTCCGTCCCCTTGTTTTTCTCCACTCACCTCCTGACCGAGTTATCGTGTTTCGTCCTAACCAGATTCAAAACATAAGTGAGACCTCGACCATCACTCTGAGAAGCTCTGTTAGAAGCAGAATTCGGTATCGGACTTGTGTTCCTTTCCCTTTCCACCTCTACTTCATCATTCTCATTCTGCCTTGAAGGGTTTAAGAGGAAGCTCTACTTCTTGAACTCGAAGCTGTCCCGGGTCTCTGGGATTGATTTGAACTTGTAGTAGTGGTAGAGGGATTGATTGGATCTTTGAGGAAAAAGACAGTCCAATCTTCAGCTCTTGCGTGAGCTCCGTCTGGAAGCATGAGCTCTGCAATGACGCTGGTTGAGAAGGAGAGAGAAGAGATGGAATAGATTAGATTAGATGAGAATGAATGGATATTTGAATGACGAGTGAAGAGAGTAGTTTACTGACTGATTGTCATGTTGAATTGGATTTGGATATTGAAAAGAGAGAGTTGAACCTCTATCAATGTCGAATTCAGCTATGAGACAGAATTCACAATGTTTTGCCGATGAATCCGAAATGATGTTGGACGTGAGGCAATATCGGAAGTGAGGTGTTGAAGGTGATTAGAAGAGTGTTGAGGATGGCAGAAGTGGAAGTAGAAGTGGAAGGAATCTCATCTTTTGGAATGAGACTGAATGTTGCGATCCATCCTAATCCTAGTCCCTTTTGCTTGAATCAGAGATTGACCATTCACCTGAACATGGAATTCAATCTGGTCTTGTTGATCGTTGGGATGCTGTGAGAGTCGAAAGGAGTCAAAGCAGTTTCTCCCTTCAGTTCTTTATCACTCTACTCTCTCCATCTATCTCCAAAGTCTAATCTCACTCCAGCAAACAATTCACGCTCAACAACTTGACAATCTCTTCTAGTTCCACGTAAATCTTCATCGACAATGTCAGATCTATCAGACGTGAGTATCCCCATCTAATCTCATCTTTTCACCACCTCGGCTCGACTCTAACCTCTCCTGCATCTCTCCCTCTCTCTATCCTTCCCTCTTTCCTCATAGCACGAAGCAGAAGATACCATGGATGAAGATTCATCAGGTTACGGCTACGATGATGAAATGGCTGAATCCGGTTTCACAGACAATGAAGGAAGACGACTTCAATCTACAAGATGATGACGATGATGAAATGAACTTTGGCTCTCAAGATTGAAACCAAAGAATAAAAAGTATCAAGTGGAATACAAGAATCATAGCGTAGATAGTATCATCAAGAAACAGAGGGAGGAAATTGAACATGTAGCTGCTTTCTTACAGTTAAAGGTGAGTCCAGTGGCGCAATCTCGAGGAGGAAAGCCATCGAAGGGAGTGAGTCAGACGAACTGACGTAGAGAATTGGAGAGATTGGGTGACGATTAGAACTGGAATTACCTCTAGTTCGATTGTTTGGAATGCAAGTTCTGTACTCAATCCAGCTGTCTTCAACAGACGGAGCAATGAAAGAGTGTTTATTCGACAACCTCCTGAAGGAGGGATAGAGAGACGGACCTGCTCATGTCTAACTCTAATACTGAGCTCTCTCAAGACTAACCTTACTCTCTCTCTTCCATTTCCTTCAATTCTACAGGATACTGATGCAGCAATTCTCCTTCGTCATTACGGTTGGAACAAGGAACGTCTAATAGAATTATGGGTAGAAACTCCAGAGAAATTGAAATTGGAAGCTGGAATCAACGATGATGAAGAAACCTTACCCAAATTACAACCCTTGACCAATTTCACTTGTCAGGTTGTTATCTATCTTCGGCAGATGTTGGGGAGTGGTAAATCTCCTAAAATGTCCACTTTGGCTTTGGCTTGTGGTCATAGATTTTGTCAGGATTTGTTATACTCAATACATTGAAGGTAAAATTAAGGAAGGTGAAAGTAGAAAGATTCAATGTATGGATGAGAAATGTGGATTGATTGTGGATGAGAAAAACTGTTGGATTGTTGGTTGGTAGTGAGATGTTGGAAAAGTGAGTATATCTTTCGAGGGATAGATAGTGAAGAGGAAGGAGATAGGGTTTTTGGAGGAAAGAAATCTCTCGGAGATGACAAAACTCGTATCAACGACTTTCTTTGCTAATCGAAGAATCGATTCAGTTGTTCTTGAAGCTCTCAAATCAATAGAGCAATTTCCTCGAGGTGGCTTTCTTTTACTGACCTTCTCCTTCTCCCCTCCCTCGAACACAGATACAAGGAGCTTCTAAACAAATGTTACGTAGCAGATTCCGGTATCATGCGTTGGTGTCCAGCTCCAGGATGCGAAGAAGCAGTGGAATGTCAGGTTCTTGCAAAGAAATTGGATACGATAGTTCCTTCGGTTCAATGTTCTTGTGGAGAACAATTCTGTTTCGGTTGTGGGAATCGTGCTCATCAGCCTGCCATTTGCAAGACTGTCATCAAGTGGTTGAAAAAATGTGAAGATGATAGTGAAACTGTGAGTATGCCTTTTGGTTCTAGTCGTTGAGGGAAAGAACTGAGGATTGCTCAGTCAGAGGAATCTTGGGAGATAGATAAGCAATCGATAGAGGCAACTACGAGAGTGAATGCTCTAGCTTTCTTCTCTTTTCAATTCTCTTTCCAATTGAGCTTCGATTTATCTTCAAATAAGAATCTCTTTCCAAGCGTTCCGTGCTTCTCCTAACCTATCTCCTCTTCTCTCTTTCCCTCCCATCAGGCAAATTGGATCTCAGCAAATACCAAAGAATGTCCAAATCAAGATGCAACAATACGATAGAAAAAAACGGAGGTTGCAATCATATGACATGTCGTTCATGTAAAAATGAGTTTTGTTGGATTTGTATGGGACCTTGGTCTGAACATGGTAATGCTTGGTATAATTGCAATCGATTCGATGAGAAATCAGGTCAAGATGCAAGAACTGAACAACAGAAATCTAGAGCTCAATTGGAAAGATATTTACATTATTTCAATAGATATGCAAATCATGAACAATCTGCTAAATTGGATAGAGATTTATATTTGAGAACTGAAAAGAAGATGGAACAGATGCAATTGAATAGCGATGTGAGTATTTGGAATTACTCTTGCCAGATTCTGGTGACTGATGAGGATCGAAAAGATACGTTGTTTAATGGTTTCGATTCATGGAAAAGATTGGTTTTGTTTGATGTTCTAGAGAATCGAGACTGACTCGACCTTTTCCTCTCTCCGTTTTCTCAATTCTACTACCAGCTCACATGGATCGAAGTTCAATTCATGCGTAAGGCGATCGACGTTCTAGGAGACTGTCGTATGACTCTCAAATGGACTACTGCATGGCTTTCTATCTCGCAAAGAACAACATGACAGTTCTCTTCGAAGACAATCAAAGGTATGTTTGCGCTCTTCGAGCGGAAACGAGTTCGATCTTTACAAAGAAGGCCTTTACTCCTCTCGTGTTCCTCCGCTGATCCAACTCTGTCATTCTCATCCTTCTCGTCACTCTTTCTAACAGAGATCTCGAACGAGCAGTCGAAGAGCTCTCGGGAGAATTGGAAAAACCAATCGACACTGCCACCATTCCAGCCTTGAGACAAAAGTAACGGATTTGACAGTCTATGTTCAAAGAGACGTGAAATCGTTCTCTCTGATACTTGGGAAGGCTATCAGGAAGATCGTTGGAAATGGAACGAGCAATTGGAAGAGCCAACATCAAGTGCGCGAAGTAAGAAGAAATCTAAGACTCCTACGCCTCCTCTTCTTCTTCTTCTCTTTCTACCGTTCTTTCTGTTCTGTTCCTATCTGTTTATCTAGATTTTTTTCTCCCTAGCATTCTCTGTCGATTTCTTGTACCATCAAGCTCTTTCTCTCTCGCATTCCATCAATCATGGCTACCTTGCTTCCTTTCGTCTTTCTCTTTTTTTTTTGCTCAAACGGTTCCCATCTCAATCTCTGGTCTCTTCTTGTACTACATAAAGTTTCTCTCTGCTAATTCCAAAGATCATGGATCAGAACATCAAACGAGTGGTTCATCGCGAAGATAATATAAAGTAGAAGAGTTACTAGATTATAGAGAATACATAGAAAGATGCCTGAAAACGTCCATAAGGCAAAAGAAAAGCAACGAACCAAGAAACGAAAAGCTAACAGATGCTTGAACGAAGCACTCTCTTAGTTGACGGAAAGAGGGACTGTAGGGGAAGGAGAGATGACGGATGAAGAGGCAGCTAGGCTCAAGGGTCTGGGAAGCGACCAATCTATGCTCTAGTTCACTGATAGAGGTGTGCAAGAAGTTTGAATCAAACCGTTTGCTTCGGAACCTGTAGATTACGAGAAGAGAACAAGGAGAAGAGGTGAGCACAAGGAGTGGTGACATGAAGAGCGAGTCGACTCAACCAAGGCATTACCGCCATACAACAATACCCAACCTTTTTGCTCAAAGTACTTACCGCAACAGCATACAGCAGTGTTCTTACACTGGTTTTGAACGGCAGCAGCAACACCAATGACGTTGATTGGGACTTGTTGACAACCCAAACCGATGCTTCCGGCGATGTCGTTGAGACCCCAAAAGAGCTAGGGTACCTTTTGGCTTCACTTCCGGATTGAACGGTGGAAACTGAAGAGAGGGGATGGAAAAGGAGAGAGGGTGAGTCCTTGAGTAATTGAGGAGCGAAAATCGGTTCTCGACAGAAGTTTGGAAAGGAATCCGAATACTGACCAACATTGGGCAGTTCCAGTGCTGCAGCTTCCAGCAGAGGCTGAGTTTTGACGAGATGGGAGACCTCTAGCTGAGACGCAGCGACGAGGGAGAAAAGTAGAACTTGAGAGAATTGCATCTTGGAAGAAGATTAAAGTGAAAGAAGTTTGGTAAAGAGAGTGTAAAAGAGAGAAGAGAGAGAGAGAGAAGTGTTGGTGAGGGGACAAGAATGGAAAGGCAATCCTCTTCTCTTTATACCTCTTTCAAGATCTTCAAGAGCTTGAGTCAACATTGGATTGACATTGATAAACTCTAAACTTGAGAACAGGGTTCTCGGAATGGTTCATCGAAGTTCTCGCTTTCCTTCAGTCTTTGATGCGAAGGATCAAGAGCGCGCGCAAAATCGACGTTCTCATTCCTCTCTTTTCTGCCCAGGCTCCTCACGCATCTCCAGCAGCAGCAATGGGGAAGAACTATCAAACCTGTCAATATTTCCGTCTGTCTACGTATGCTGGGCCCGCGCTGCTTTCGTCCCTCTGTCTGCCTTCGAAGATGAAGTTGACAGATGTCGCGCTAAAGCGTGCCTGCCTTCTTTGGGTCTCTCTCGAATCTTGCTCTCTCCGTCATTGTGCATGTTCGTCCTCCAACTCTGACGAGATGTTCAAAAACAGAAACATGATTCATTTGGGTCACGAGGATATGTGGGAACACTTGACCACGCCCCCTTCATTCTCGTTCATCGTGTTTGGCGCACGCGAGAAGCCAAATGCGATACAACAGTGTTGTTTGGAAACCCGTCTGCTATGATCCATGTTTTCCACTTTGAATATTGAGCCTCTATTTAGTTGTTCTGAGAAAGAAGGAAGCGTTAATCGCCTCGACTTGATTCGTCTCAGATCTCAAGTCGCCACCGAGTCCAATCCAGCTCAGGCACTCTTGAGAAAAGGCTGGCCCAGTTGTGGTCCCTAGAGAGCTTGGTGAGCCTAGATTGGATCGATTTCGTTTCGAAAAAGGTACATATAAAGAGAGGCAGATTCTGCAGCCAATCTTTTCTTTTCTTCTCTCCAAGCACCATGAGCCTCTTCACCGCACTAGGCCCCATGACTTCAAGAGATGGGCACGCAGTCTTTCATCGACAGCCAGCAGCTTTCTCATACCTTGGTTCGGACGAAGAAGTCCTAGATACGGAGTCGAATCAAGAATAAGAGAGCTAACCAAACATACTCTTTTCAAACAGGACAAGCCATCCACTCCTTCTCGGGGGGATGGTAACCTTTTCTTCAGTCGAGCTTTCTTCTCTCTTATGAGAACCAAGCTCTGCTGTCGAGAGGCAGTAAACATCTCTTTCATACACTTCTAATTGGGATTAGAAGTGGGAACGTCAATCCCATCATTTGATCTGGAACGACACGACACTTGATGTGATTTGTTGCATCAACTGTTGATTACCCATGAGGCTCAAAATAAAGGGGTAAGCCATCTCTTTTGGTGGCATTGGTTTGTCTCTACCTCGCCTTACAGGAACGACGTGTAGAGCGAATCATCAAACATTCTTGTAGAGAGAGCCAATCTCTTCATCAATGGAAAAGCTGTTCTCTCTTTTGAGAGCCAGCACGATTAGCTTCTGACTCACTTCAAATCGTTCAGGACTGAAGTGGGCTCGAAGTGGACTTCGATACCTTTTGCCTTTATACACCTTGTTTGCCCACATCAAATCTAGGTGGAAACGTCATTCTCTTGAATGATAGACCGACGGTCGAAAAGTCGTAACGAGCTTTGCTTGTTTTCCCAGCGACTACTTTCTAAATCACTAGCCTCTATTGTCTTTATACTTGTAGTAGATAATTGAGTGTAAGGCTTGCTGGATATCATTCTGTTTTGATTACCTACCTCTTTGAAGATCTGAGGCTTGTGTGAATTCGCAGGCGTGGAGTAAAGCTCTCAAGACGCCAACCAAGATGAGCATAGCACGAACATAACAGTGTCAACAGAGCTTTTACTGAGATGCTTCACTTTCATCAGGTCGACTTTTTCTAGAAGCAGACATTACTATATACAAGAAATAGACCTTAAGAAGAGTCAAAATATGATGCGTGATGATATATATAATTGAAATTGGAAACGATAAAATGTTCATCATGATGAAACCGAAACTAACGAGAAAATCAATTCCAGTCTCTGTTCCTTCTTCAACTTCGTTCAACAGTTCATCGAGCTCGAAAATCACTTCTACTCAAGCATCTCAACCTCAACCTCAAACGCGATCGCAGACGAGACCTCCGGAAGTCTCACCTCAAGTTCAAGACACGACTGCTTCTAAACCATCTGCAAAGTCTGACAGCGCTGCGAAATGGGCTGGTAGATTAAAAACTGTTGGCAAGGGAATTCATGATATGATTTGAGAAACCGAATTTGTTTTTTGTACTGCGTATGCATCCTTCAATTCTCTGGAATCTATCTTGTATGCTCTTTCTTGATCATTTTCGTCTCTGTAGACATATTCGTCACAGAAAAATTTAGGGAAAAGGAGTGAAGGTTTCGAAAAGAAGAAGAACAAACGCGAGCGAACAGCGAGCCACGAGGAGAACTAGTAAGGTACGAGATGTCCTTGTTTTCCCTCTCTTCTTCTTGTTCTTCTCTTTTGCATTGTCGAATGATTTCAAGATTGATCCCAACTTCTCGTAGAATCATTTCAAGAACAGCAAGCAATCTAATCCAATCTCGATCCGCAATCGTCAGAACAATGTCTTCTTCTTCTCCAAAATCAGACGGAATAGTGTTATTGATCGACTCTCAAGGAAAGATCAATTCCTCCAAATCAGCCTCGATCAATTCAGAATCCATTCAATCGCAATGGATCAATTCAAGAGCTTCTTCCGAAAAGCCAGGTCAGATCAGAACTTTCTATCCTCAATCCAATGAAGATCAAGTCGTGGTGGTGGTTAGTACTGGAAAGCAAAGACCAGCTCCAACGACTGCTTCTGACAAATTACCTGAAAAAGACGTCTTTTTACGTAATGAATTGTCAGAGAGAACCAGGTTATCCATCGCAAAAGGTGTAAAGGAATTGAGAGACGTTGGAGCTCCAAATTCAAAAGAGGATTCTCCAACTCAAAGATGTATCTCTGTCGATCCAACTTCTTTACCTCATTCAAGTGCTGTTGGAGCTCATCTTGGTCTTTACAAGACTGATTATTTAAAGACAAAGAATGGCGGTACTTTTGGTAAAGACCCAAAACTTCAAGCTGGGAAAGACATCGAAGTGATTCCACTAGGTGGGGATCAATCGATTGAATCTAAGAAGTCTTTCAAAGATGAGGGTGATCAAGTCAAAAGTACCGAGAAATTGAGTTGGTATACTGGCGAGGTTTATGCTAAAGCTCAGAATTGGGCTAGAGAATTGGGAGAAACTCCAGCAAAGTGAGTAAAGAGAGAAGAGAGAAGCAGAGGTTGGGGGAACAGAGAGAAGAGATAAGGAATTGGTAAAGAATTCTGAAACCATGGAGATCCAGATCTAGAATACTTGCATGTAGAAAAGAAAAGACTGAATCAAAGAGTTTCCCACAGGGGAGGACGACCGTTCGACTCGAGTTCCATCTTCCTTATCTCTCTAATCTCACTTTTCTTTCTTCTATTCCATTCCTTCATCTTCTACATTTCCCATCAATCCACAGTCTCATGACTCCAACGATCTTCTGTGAAAGGGTCACTGAAGCTTTCAAAGGTCTACCAAACGTAAAGATCGATGCTTTCGACGAAGCATGGGCAAAGAGTCAAAACATGAACACTTTCCTATCAGTCACAGCCGGTACTGCAACTCCGGCCAAATTCCTACAAATCAAGTACGATGGTGCCAAAACAGACGTTCCAACTTTGGCTTTCGTTGGTAAAGGTATCACTTTTGATTCTGGAGGAATCTCTCTGAAAGGTGGTGCTGGAATGAAATTGATGAGAGCTGATATGCTTGGTGAGTTTGAATGTTGATTTTTTGGCTTCAAAGTTACTTTGAGTTGAACTCCGTTTCTCGAGGCTCTGCTTCTGGAGGTTGGCAAAAGAGTGAGAAAAGAAAGACTGACATGTTACTTCTTCTTTTTTGCCACCTCTTCTTCCTTCTTCAGGTGCTGGTACCGTCGTAGCTGCTACTCTGGCCATTGCTCAACTAGGTTTACCATTAAACATCGTCTGCTGTACGCCACTCTGTGAAAACATGCCATCCGGAACAGCAACCAAACCAGGAGATTTGATTGTTTCCAAGAAGGGTTTGACCGTAGAGGTGGACAACACTGATGCAGAAGGTAGATTAGTCCTAGCAGACGCTCTAACCTACGTTTCTCAAGAATTCAAACCTCATACCTTGATCGACGTTGCAACCTTGACAGGAGCGATCTTACATGCCTTAGGACACGTCTATTCAGGAACCTTTGTAGAAGATGAAACCTTATGGCAAGAATTGAAATCTGCAGGAGAAGCTGAACACGATAGATTTTGGAGAATGCCAGGATCTGAAGATTTCTTATATTCGATTCAAACTTCCAATTCCGATTTGGTTAATAGAGGAACTCCAGCTGGAAGTGCCTGTGCTGCAGTCTTTTTGAAACAATTCGTAGAAGGGTTGGAAGATAGGGATGAATTGGAAAGTGGTAAAGGAAAGGCAATCACTAGATGGGCTCATGTTGATATTGCTGGAACGATGGAAAGTGATAAAGCTAATGATTATCAATTGAGAGCTTTGACTGGAAGACCTACTAGAGCCTTGGTCGAATTCGCAAGACGATTCGCTGCTCAGTATTCATGAGAGAGGAGAAAGGAGAGCTTAGAGAGTCGATTGAAATGGGCTTCTGTTGGATGGATGAAGATCAAAGCTCGATGGGAAAATGGTAGAGGGAAGGAAAGGGAAGAGGGGAGATTGGGAAACGAGAGACAGCTTTGCTTGTAATTCGCTCCAAACGCAATTGAAGTCGAAATGGATATGGCTGTTCTGAAACGTTGTGAATGGATTGATATCGACGCAATCAAAAGAGAGACGTAGGAATGGGAGAAAATAGTAAGACTGAAAATTTGGAAAGCCGCTAACGAGATTTTTTGAGAATTTGAGAATTTGCTTCCGTTTCTGTCCCTTTTCACTTCAAACCATCATTCATCCATCCTACTCATCGTAATCTGCATCTCATCATTCCATTCTGAATATCAAAATCCCTCAACTTCAAGTCTAACCAACCTCAATCCATCAATCCTCTTATTGATCCAATCTCGAATCTGAACGTGGTGCTCAATCTCTGTTAGCCACCAGCCAACCAGCGAATCATGTCGAAAGAACACACTTCACTTCCGATGCAATCCCTTTCAGTGGATGAAAAGTATTCTCAACCTTCAGTGGGAACTCCAGGGGCGAGTGGAATGGGAGCTTCTGCAAATGGTGGAATCTTGCCTGGAGGAAATTCAAACTCTACTCCAAAGAAAACCATTCATCCTGCAGTCATCATCTCTCTTTGGATCTCTCTCTCCAGTAGTGTCATCGTTTACAATGCGTGAGTATAGCGAGAATCGTAGCTGGCTATTGGTGTTGAGAGAGGGGAAAAGGCACAGCCACGCACCTATCAAGATGGAGCAAAGAACAGCTCTCTCATTTATGAAAGCATCTTTAAAGACTTGAGGCCAATCATGTCACGAGGATTCTTGACTCTTTTCTCGCTGGAAGATAGTATGTCAGCAAGCCATTGTTGGAAATGAGGCGGAGAAGATGACATCTTCAAATGCTATCTCACCTCGCTCTCGAAAAGATTTTCCTTTCGCGGTCTCTTCGTTCGAAGAGACACACGTCTGGCAGCCACTTTGGAGAGTTTCTCGAATGCCATTCATGTTGGGAGACAGCACAAAGGTGGACCAGTCATGAGAGTGGAGCAAGAAGGCAAAGGGGAGGAACGATTCGGAATGTGGAGAGCGATGCTTCTTCAGACAGATGCTCTGAGCAGTCGTCTTCAAATTGAGCTTCAAGGAGTTCATGGAATCTGATTTCAGAATCGTCGGAGGTCAATTGAGCTGAAAAGAAGACTGAGATGTTGAGAAGGAGGTCCAGCTACCTCTCATCTCAGCAACTACTTCTCTATCGGGAACATTTCCGTCTTCCACTCCAAACGATTTCAAGCCTGAATTCTCATTCAGATCATGAAAAATCTTTCAGACTCTTCCCGCCGAACCTCGCTAAACCTCTATCTTCTTTTCCCCTTTCCTTTCTTCATCTCCTTCTTTCACTTTAGCTATATTTTAAACAAAGATCCAACCAAAGGTCTAAATTTCCAATATCCAATCTTCCTCACCACCTTCCACATGGCCTTTGCAACTGTTGGAACGAGGCTGTTGGCTCGCTTTACTCATCTTCTAGATGGTTTGAAGGACGTCGAAATGACAAACGAGAGATGGTATAGGAACATTCTACCAATCGGAGTTCTCTTCTCTGCTTCTTTGATCTTCTCGAATATGGCTTATTTGACTTTGTCGGTTTCCTTCATTCAGATGTTGAAGGTGAGTTCAGAAGAATTCTCTTTGAAGAAGCATTCAATCCGAGCTTTCTCTTTCGACCAGAAGCAGCGATGCTTCTAAGGATTCGCTTTCTGAGGAAGCTTCAAATGTTCACTCGCACTCGCTGACCTTTTTGGCTTTATCTCGCCTTTGAAATGCCTTTCTCTCAATTGTCTCCCTCTTAGGCCTTCACTCCAGTCTCGGTTCTACTCATCTCCTTCGCCTTTGGATTGAAACAACTGTCAATGCCACTCGTCGGAATCGTCTGCGCAATTTCCTTCGGAGTCTTTATTGCAGCATATGGAGAAGTTCAATTCGTAATGGAAGGTTTCATTGCTCAAGTTTTAGGAATCGCCTTTGAATCCTCTCGATTGGTCATGATTCAAATCTTACTTCAAGGATTAAAGATGGACCCTCTAGTTTCCCTTTACTACTTTGCTCCAGTCTGTGCAGTTCTAAACTCAGTAGCTCTGATTCTAGTGGAAGGTGTTGCTCCATTCTTGGACATTGGAAAAGTTGGACCTTTTATTCTATTCACAAATGCTGGGGTCGCCTTTTGTCTAAACATTGCTGCAAGTCTTCTTGATTGGAGCTGCTAGTAGTTTGACTTTGACTTTGGCTGGTGTTTTGAAGGATATTCTACTCATTTTGGGAAGTATGGCTTTCTTTGGTACTGCTGTCACCGGACTTCAATACTTCGGTTATGCCATTGCTTTGGCTGGTTTGGTCGCCTTCAAGACCTACAAAGGTTAAGAATGAAAATAGACATTCAGTATCTTCAGTTTGGAATCGATCAAGCTATTCTCTGATTGCAAGACGTCTTGGATTCGATGCTCAACTCTCAACTGAACCTCCAGCTCCAACATCAATCACATCATTCTCCTTCTCTCTACTTCTCCTCATTTCATTCAATGCAAATTTTCTTTACTCAATCGATATTCCCCCTTTACATCTTTATCGTATCATTCTCCCCCTCTGCTTTTTTTCCTTTCGAATCTTCGCTCTCGCATTTGTTCTTCCCATGTAGAAACTGTCTTCTTTCTCACTTTGTCATTTCTTTCACCTTGTCACTCCATGTTTCCCAACATTGAGAGGACATTGCTTTCACCTCAGTCTCATGTATCATTTCTCCTAAAACTCGACGAGACTTCACGATCTCTCCTTCTTCTCTCTTCTCCTTTTCCCATAATGTCATTATTTCTTTAGCTCTATCGAGGAATAAAATACAATTATAGATTCACTTCGACTTTGAACAAGTATCCAGCCAGTCGTTTTTGGGAGAATGCAAGAATCACGGCATTTCTAGATCTTTCAGTAGCTTCCCAATTCTGTCGTTTACTTCCTTCAATAGTTTCATCTTCTTTCTCTGCTCTGGTTCCATTTCTCTCCACTTGAAAATCCAACTTGAAATCGATTCTCGACTCTTGCAGACGAAGTCCGGAGTAATGATATTGGAGAGAGAATTGCAATGAGATTCAAGGTCTGAAGATGAACTGGCAAAGAAGATCGATAGGTAGTAAGAGAACACTAGGACGTAGATTCCGCAATCGTAGCCTGTGAGCAACAACAAGGATATCAAGAAGACGTTTGGGAGTAAAGAGAGATAGAGAGCCGAAGAAATTTAGAGTCGAATCTTGTCGAGGTTGAAAAAGAAGAGAAGAATGAAGATCACAACGAACGTACCATTCTTCTGATCTTTCACCTTGATACTCTTCAGATTGATATCGCTTTCCCGTAGCTGATCCTTGAAGATCGATTTGAACTGTTTCAGGACTGACTTCGCTGCACTGAGGTTCAATCCAGAGCAAGAATCGAAGTGATATGCTTGTTCGTTTGGGATTGACAAGACTAAAAGCGACCAATGAGATCCTCTTGCATTCGATTCGTATCGGTTACTGACTGAGATTCAGTAAGACTCAGGTTGAAATGTGAGCTTCGAAGAGGAAAGAGCAGCAATATAGAGACAGAGTTAGAGACTCACTTGGAAGAAAAATGACATCTGTGAGATTGGGAAGGAGTCCATCTGACATTCCAGGCTCTGAGGATCGATGAAGACGTTCGATATCAGTGAAAGATCAATGTAGAAGAACTAGAAAGTTCATAAACTCACCTATCATAGACATTAACTCTACTAGCGAGGGAGGCCAGCAATCGAAGCTTTGCTTCTGATTCTCGCTCTGCGTCTCCTCGAATACGCTCTTGCAGATTTGGAACCAAAAGTCGATGAATCCATCACCTAGCCATTCGTTCGGTTCCAGCATGTCGATATCATACTGAGAGATGAGGCTGTTCCCCCAAGAGAGGCGGTTCGAGAAGTCGTCTTCTTTCTTCTTCGTCATTTGGACCAGAGCTGTGCAATCTCTTCTATGGGCTTTCCGACTTTTCCTTTGTTTCCCTTTGGGTTCGGTCGTCTTGACAGAAATATTGAATCCTGACGTCAGCGAGGGTTTGAAAGTGAAAGGTGATTGGTCGAAGAGTGGAGGGGCTGGAGTTTGGAAGTAAAGTGCGAAGAAAGTTTAAAAAGAGAGTTTCTTCTTGAACCTTACATCCGCGTCCCTCACTTTCATTTCATCAAAAATGGTTACTGCTTCAGCTCAAGGTACCAAGCGTTACTCCAACGAAAAGCTAAGCGCAGAGGATCTTAAGATCCTAGGCTCACCTATCGATCTCAATGGCGTTTCAGCTCCAAACGTCTTCCTCAAAGCAGCTATGACCGAGAGATTAAGTAGTTGGGACCAAAAAGATCCTACCAAAAGAGGTATCCCTTCAGAAGAATTGATCAAAGTTTACGAGCAGTGGGGACGTGGTGGGTGAGTATCTCGACTTTCGAGAAGTTTCTTCTTTTTCTTCTCCCATGCTACTTCATGAGTTCTGACCTTTCTCCGATTCTTTTCTTCTTCTTTCAGCTTCGGTGTAGTCCTTTCCGGTAACACTATGGTCAATCATGTTGATCTCGAAGCTCCAGGAAATCCATCATTCCCAAGAGGTGGAGATGAGCCGGAAAGGCTTGAAGCTTTCTCAAGAATCGCGAAAGGAGCCAAAGCAAACGGATCTCTTTACATTGTTCAGCTTTCTCACGCTGGAAGACAAGTTGCGGAACCAATCAATCCAAACCCAGTCTCTGCTTCTGACGTCAAGTTGGATGACAGGATGGGTTTCTCATTCGCAAAGCCTACTCCCCTTTCAGTCGAAGGCATCAAAGATGTAGTCGATCAATTCGCTAGCGCTGCTGTCTATGCCAAAAAGATCGGAGCTGATGGTGTCCAACTTCATGCTGCTCACGGGTATTTGTTGGCTCAATTCTTAGCTTCGTGAGTCACAGAAAAGAAAGAGAAAAGAGGGGTTAGAGGTCTGGAGAGTTCTATTCTTCTTACGTTGAAGCTTGACTGATCCTTTTGTCCTTCCATCTCTTATTCTACAGCTCTACCAACAAGAGAACTGACGACTATGGAGGCTCTGTCGAGAATCGAGCCAGGATCATCTTTGAAATTGTGGACGAGATCAAGAAGAGAATTCCAGAAGCCGGCAAATCTTTCGTTCTAGGTATCAAGATCAACTCTGTCGAGTTCCAGAATGGAGGTTTCCAACCCGATGAATGTGCTCGTGTCTGTCAAAGACTTTCGGAAGCAGGGCTCAGTTTGTTCGAGCTCAGTGGAGGTACTTACGAAGAGTGAGTTTTAACTTTCCCGTTCATCAACGTCAAGGAATTTACTCCTCTCACGTCTTTTCAACGTCAAGGAATTTACTCCTCTCACGTCTTTTCACTTACTGATTGTTGTCCTACTCATTTTTTGTCTGCTTACAGACTCGCCTTCAGCCACAAGAGAGAATCGACCAAGAAGCGTGAGGCTTTCTTCTTAGAGTTCTCCGATCAAATCGTCTCTCAACTACCAAAATCAGCCCGAATCTACGTTACTGGAGGATTCAGAACTGGTTCAGCTATGGTCAACGCTATCAAGAATGGTTCGACGCAAGGTATTGGTCTTGGAAGACCAGTCACTGTCGAGTTCGATCTTCCAAAGAAGCTCATCTCCGGAGAAGTCTCTGCTGCCATTGAGCCTCTTCTGGATGAGAGTGATTTCGGTATCACCAATGTTGCAAGTGTGAGTAAACTGATGTGAGGCCGAGGAATCCAAGAAGAGAAGGAATCTAGAAGAGAATCTTTGTTCGGTGGCTGATTCTTGTTTCCTTCGTCTCTCGCCTTCTTCTGTTCGTTCTATAGGGAACTCAAATCCGTCAAGTAGGAAGAGAGATCCAACCCTTCGACACTTCTGATAAGCCTCAAGTCGACAAGTTCCAAGCCAAAGTCGGCGAATTTATGCAGAAAACTCAAGAGTTGGGAAGCAAGGGAGTCATCGAAGCTGGTTATCCAGTCTTGGGATCTTACGATGCCACAAACTCTGCTTAAGAATCATCTGTACTTATCTTAGCTATTCATCCTTGGATATCTTAGAGCAATCATAGAACTTCATAGAGAAAATCTACTTGTGTGAGAAGACCTCTTTGTGATTTTGAGGGCTCTAGTAGCAGTGCCTTCCGATAGAAGAGGATCGCTGGATTTGATGTTCTATCTTTTTGACGATCCAAAGACGAAAGTCCATAGTCTGATTTCGTCTTAATCACAATCTGGAGAGAGAGGGAGGAAGGGAGGACGGTGTTTGAAATTGTGGAGAACTGAGAGGGTATAAGAGAAGGCAAGAGGCGATCAATTCTTCCTTCCCAACCAACAACTCACAACTCAAACCTTCCAACCCAAGTACTTTCTATTTAACAATCAAAATGACTGGACTCGTTGACACTCTCAAAGGAATTAAGCCTCTCGCTGCCGGAAGTAAGATTCCAGCTGGAAAGCCACTCAAAGAGAACAACCCAGAAAAGGCTGACGTCGATCTAGCTTCAGTCCCAGGTGAGTAGCTTCAGACATTCCATGAGATCTGGATTTACTACTCTTGAGTGAGGTTTGTATCAGAGAGCAGGAGATCTGATTCTGAGATGCCGTTTCTTCCTATCTCTTCCCTCTTGTCGACTTCCTCAGGAAAAATCATCATTGTCGGTGTTCCAGGAGCCTTCACTCCTCCATGTTCCAGTCACGTACCAGGATAGTAAGTGTCGATAGTTGATGAAGAGGGGAGAGGAGATACAGAAGGTTTCTTGAATGGTACGGAGGAGTCAACGAATCAGTGGAGGCAGTTGTGACAGTGGAGGTAGTCCATGCTCATTTGGACACTGTCGAGTCCTAAGAGCGAGGCATGAGAAACAGGTCTACGATCTTATTCAGGCGAGATCGAGAACTCTGTAGAGAGCGAATGACATTGATCAATCTGGAGCTATCGAACTGACAGCTCCCCCTACTCTCACATCTTCTTCTTCTTCCTTACAATCGCAACTTCTCTTGCAAACAGCGTTGAAAATGCCGAACAATTCCTTTCCAAGGGTGTCAGTGGAATCTACGTTGTTGCAGTCAACGACGCTTTCACCACTCAAGCTTGGAAGGAAAAGCTAGGAGCTAACAACTCCCAAGTTCACTTCTTGGCTGATGACACTGCTGCTGTGAGTACTCTTCGATTATCTGGAAGTTGATCCACTTTCTGTCTGTATAACTTTTCACTGACCTTGACTGCTACCTACTCTTCGTTTTCGCAGTTCACCACTGCCTCAGGTCAACTATTCGACGCTTCAGGCCTTTTGGGTAACAAGAGATCATCTCGTTACGCTGCCATTGTCAACAACGGAACTGTCGAAAAGATCTTTGTTGAAGATGAGGCTCCATCTGTCACTGTCACCAAGGCTGACAATGTTCTTCAACAACTTTGAGGAATGAAGTGAAAGAATGGAATGCTCGAAAATGATTTTCAATTGTAAAAATGAATGAATACCTTCTCTAGCTTGGAATCAATTCTGACTTTCCTTGTAGATCACTAGCTTCTCACGTGTGTGCCGATGAAATGTTGCATCGCCTGACTTGACCTCGCGATGAGTAGGGCGATAATGCTGGACGAAGTTAGGTTGAGACTCTAACAGCACTCGCAGATTCCATAAAACGATCCGTTTCCATCGAGAACATTGTGAAACAAAATACAAGCAGAGAGAAGAATACGAGAAAGAAGCGTCTGGGTAGGGATGTAGTCTTTAGTCAGAATCGGAAGAAGACGAAGACGAAGATGAAGATCCAGAGTGAGATTTCTTTTTCTTGTGCTTCTTCTCCTTCTTGTGTCCGAAAATACCTCCACCCAAGATCCCTGCAGCAAGAGCTTTGAGCTCATCGTTTCCTCCTTGGTGATGGTTCGAAGAAGAAGAAGAAGGATGAGCAGGAGGTGGTGGAGCATTGAAAGGTTTTTGATCTTCATGGCGTGGTTCGGAATTTCCAAAGTGTTCCAAATCATCTTCGTATTCAGCACCTAGTCTCAATCTCTTTCCAGTGTTTGGACGACCAGGGAGCACTGGAACCCCATCGTTGGTGAACTCGATCCTGTGAACGCACATTCTTCTAGGACCTTGCTCGAATTCTAAAGCGTGAAAGATGATAAATGAATGGCCTTCCACACCTTTGACGATACAAGCTCCACCAGGTCCAAAGATCTTTCGTGGAGTATCAGTAGAAAGTAGGGGCACTGGACACGGATGGTAAGGCCCAAAGATGCCAGAACGAGAGATTGCATATGAAGTGGCGTATCCTGGAGTGGAACGAGAGATTTTGGGTGAAAATATTGGTTGAGTGAATACAAGAAAGGAAAGGAGTGTTTCGGAAAGCTCACCTTTGGTTGAGAAGTTTCCACTCGAGTAGAAGAGACAGTAGCTATTCGACGGAGAGTGGTAAGTCAAGTAAGGTGCTTCGAGAACATCTCCTTGATAATCCTGTGAAGGTGACTGAATCGGAACCATGTCACCATCTAGAGATAAACCATCTTCTGAGAGTTTGCAGATCCAAAGTTGATTTGCCTTCGTGAACATGCCTTCGTGAACATTGTGGTCAGTGTCCGCTTTAAACACCAGGAAACGAGTTCTTGAGACTGGATCCTCGAAAGGCTGGGGATCGAGACAGCCTCCAGTTTCGGCCTGTAGAGTAGAGTGAGAGCGAAGAATGAATGATCGCAGTTCTCGAATTGGAGAATCTCTCAACGACGGTCGACGGTCATTCGTACTCACTCTTGTGATGATTGGACCATTCGAGATGAAGCCGTAAGGGCCCAAAGGTCCACCTCTGGTGTAAGCAACTGCAATGCCACTGCTTTCTTGAATTGCGTTCTTGACAGGTCACGTACATGAGATGCTGAGAAAGAGCAGATAGCAGAGAGAGACAGAAGTAGAAGATGGATCGTCAAAAGAGCAGATCTGGCAACGCTCGCCTTCTTTCTCTATTACTAACTCCTCCTCGTCCTTGTGGTGCTGATATCACTTCAGGTGCCCATAAGAATCCATGTACGCCAGAAGTCCAAGGAGGCAGTGGGCCTGGAAGGACGTCTTGATCGTGATGAGTCCAGCTACAAAAGTCGGTTGAATAAGAGCATTGGATGTTTTTTCCGTTTGCATTTGTTGAGAAGGCATACCAAGTCTTTGAAAACTCGTCGTAGTAAGCTCCTGGATCCGCAAAGTCATGTCCAACGACTGGATTTTGATAACCTAAATGTGGATGAGCTGGCATGACTCAAGAGCGTCTGGATTGATTCGGTGAGTTATTTGACTTGTTGGATAGCTTGCTTATCAAAAGGAGGTTTCTGTCCAAGGTAGACACAAGAATGAAATGGAAGAAGAAGAAGTGTTGTTGAGGTAGAGAGCAAGAAGCGAAGAGTGGAGACCTCTCGCAGCAAAGTGGGAAGGTGGCAGTGTTTCGAAAGCACAAGGTCCAACGGTTTCTCTTCCTCTTCGACTATGCAGTTCCTTCTACTCAAATCTTACATCACATAAGTCTGCTTGAAAGAGAAGGAGAAGTGGTAGCACCGATGCTCGGCGTTGCTCATGACATTGGCTGGCTTCGTTTCTGATCCCTTTCTTCTTCTCAATCATCATCATCATCATCATCATCATCATCATCATCATCGTCAATTCAAGTTCCAAAGACTTTCAAATTCAATTGCACGACAGGCTGCAGCCAGGCTTCAACTAGTTCGACAAGTACACACATTCTTTCCAGCTTCAAGAACTCTCTCCGATCTTTCCCTTCGAAGTTCGATCACAGCATGATGAAACCTTCGACGTTGCTCTGCTTTGCTCTTTCCATCTCATGCACAGCCGCAGCTTATGCTCCACGCTCTTTACATTCCACCTTTGACTCGGTGAGTACAGGCAGAATGTCTTTGAACGAGACGAACAGGCTCGATAGTGTTTTGCAAGTTCCTATCGAACTCACACCGCTTTGCTCCTCGTCCTCTCTTTCTCTGGCGCTGAAATGCTCTCCGTATCATTGATTTGATCTTGATTCTCACCGAAGATCGTCGTCTTCGGTGACTCTCTCTCTGACAACGGCAACGGGTCTTACCTTCTAACAAACAAGACTTGGCCTGCGGATCCTGCTTATTTCGATGGCAGATTCTCAAACGGACAAACCTGGGTCGAAGTACTGGCTTATTACCTCTCTTCAAACAAGATCAACGATCTCGCCTATGGAGGAGCAACAGTCAACAATACAAGAACACAGGGGTACACTGGAATAAACTCGACCATTCCAGTGCCTGCAGTCATAGATCAAGTTTCGAATTATCTCTCAAAGAACAAACATGCTGATCCTAACTCTCTTTACGTCGTATCTGGAGGGGGCTAACGAGTGAGTAGCATTTGAGAGTTGAGCTTCTCCCTTCATGGCAAGCTAACTCACTTCGTCATCTTCTCAATCCTTCGTATTTTCTCACAGTGCTTTCTTCGGAACTGCAGATCCAAACTTCGAGCCAAAGTCTTTCGCTCAAGTTACGTCGGATTATCTGATCTCGACGATGAAGAGACTCTCGAAAGCCGGCGCCAAACACTTTTTGGTCCCTTCGGTCCCTTCATTATCTTCCACGCCTTATTCAACTTATTATTCCGACAACCGAACGCAAGAACTACTCAACAAATTCACTGTCGAATACGCAAAAGCTTTGAGAAGGGCAACTCTACCAGATCATTGCACCGTCACTTTCTTCGACGAATCGTTGACCATTCAAAAATTCCAAAAAGAGAAATGGCTTCTCGGCTACACTAACGTCCAAAGAAGCGTGTTTAAAAGGAGCATATGGGGAAACTACTAGGAGTCTTTGTTCAAATCCTGATGAATACATCTTCTGGGACATTTATCATCCTACCCGAGTCACTCATAGACGAATCGCTCAGGAGGCCATCGAAGCTCTGTTCTTGAATGGAGAGATCCCTCGTCTTCCTTCTCGTAACTTCTTTATCCAATAGCTCAACGTTTTGATTCTACACTTCTACTGCTCATTTGCTCTGATAGATCTATCCTTACATTTGGAATCTCTCCACACCTTCGTCACTCAGAGCGTTTGATCTTCTGTTGCCTTCTTTTGTCGCTTTCTTTTTGCTTTACCATACACACTCGTCCACACTTAATGTGTTTCTGCTGTCTTGCTTTACATTATTCGAATGCTTTCATCAATTCGACCTCTCTATGATACAATGAGAGCTCTTCATCCTGTGACGTTCTTCTTGCCACTCTCACGACCGCTTCAGTTTCTCGTTCACATCCAAGGACAAGTGGTGCTTCAGATCGTTCGAAATTGGCTCGTTGGAGTTCGATGTCGAAATACAGAAAAGAAAGAGAAATAAAGCGATAAGAAAGAGTGTAAAGTATCAATCATAGGAACAAAGAAAAAAAAGAAAGAGCAAATTGAGAGAAATTGAGAGGGGGGGTTTGGGATACAACTTTGGGAATGGTTTTCTTGTATTTTTCGAGTTTGAGAACATCAATGAATGAGAAACAAAGTTATAAACAAGGCTTAACACCGGGACAGAAGCGCATCGCTATAGGGAGAAAGGAAGAGGTCGAGATTCGTTCATTTCCGTCTATACCCTTTGTGAAACTTCTTTGATTCTTTGAGTTCTGATCTTATTGCCAATTTCTTCAACTAGAACTTCCAGTCTTGTTCGACTTGACAGACAAAGCAGGTGAAACGCTGTAAGATGAATCTTGAGAAGATGATTTCGATTTCGACTTTGACTTTGATTTCCCAACCCCAACGTTCAAATTCTGATTATTATTATTGATCGTAGTGGTAGTCGAAGTAGATTTCGAAGAGAAAGAAGAAGAAGTAGAAGAAGGATTGTTGTTATTTGTAGATTGAGTTTGATAAACCAAAGGTCTCTTATTGAGATTGATTTCAACTTTACTACTCTTTGAAACTTTTGTAGCAGGTTGAACTTCTTCATCGAAAAGACCTAAGGTGAATTCTTCAGGTGAATGTTCTTTTTCTTTCTCTTGATTTTCCGTCAACATCGAGTCTTCTTTGAGAAGGATTCGATTGTTAGCAGCACCTTTACCTCCCCAAACTTTATCTTCCAAAGAATCCCAACTTTCCACCTCGTCTTGATTCTTTCTAGCCAAATTATAATCTTCATCCAATAAATCCTCCTCTTCATCCAAAAGGACTCTATCATCATCATCTCTATCTTTCCTGTTTTCCTTGATCAATTTATCAGGAGAGACAGAAGTGGAGACTCCGCTATCTTTTTTCCCCATAGCTTCGGCAAATTCTTCATCTCCTTCGTTCAAATCCTCTCCATCGAACGAGAGAGAAGTCGAACCTGATTCTCTATCCTTTTGACGATTTCGATCCTTTCCGCTCAGACTTCTTCTTCTACTGACTACGCCCCTTCTAGCCTTCTCCAATCCACCTCCTAAACCTTCTGCAACTGATCGAATTGGAATTCCTCCAGTCACGCTACTGACACTTGATCTCCAATTACCTGACCCAATAGCTGCTTTTCCTTGCGGGAACATTGGAATTCTAGACGAAGGGGATAAGTTTTCAAAGCTGAGACCTGGATCTAAATTGGCAGAGATTGCAGATGCCAAGGATAAATCGAAAGATGTCGAAAATTCATTTTCATCTATTTGAGCTAAAGATTGATCTCTCGAAGGACTCGAAGAAGGATTGAAGGAGTCTTTGGATGAGATCTTGACTTCTTCTCTGATCTTCAATTTCTTGCTCTGAGCTCTGTGAATGGAAGAGAGAATTGATTGTTGACTTTCTTCTTGATCTTTGAAAATTGCGAAATTGAACTGTCTAGAAAGATAAATCGAAGGTAAATGAATTCCCTTGATCTTTGAGAAACTAGTCATTTCAGCCAGAGAAACCCAACCGTTTCCATTCGCGCTCGAGATCTTGACTCTCTTGAATCGATTCTCCTCTCTAGACTTGATTCTGCTAATTAAGATTCTCCTCTCATTCTCATTGACAGATGAGCTGATATTCGAGAAAGACTTGCATGGTTCTCTAGTAGTGGATGAAGAGGCTCCTCGAGCCAAAGGACCCCAAGTAGCTAGCCTACTACATTCAGCCAAAATCCTAGAGCTGTGACTCGAGCCATTCAAGAGATTGTTTGCAACTCTAGTTGGAGAGATCAGACTTGGATTAGGGATGGAATTACCGATAGATTGAGTATTCCAATTTGACGAAATCATATTCGTACTTGCATTGATACCCTCACTTGCTCTTCTCATCATTTGAGTTAGACCCGATATTCTAGAAGGAGTCGTACCAGTTGAGGAGGTAGTTTTCGAACTAGAAAAGAATTCACCAGACTTCTCTGAAGATGAAGGAAGAAAGCGTTTTCCAAAGGATTCCGATCTCGTCCTAGAGTTCTCAACTGAGCTGCCGTCCTTTGAACCTGGATTGTTGAGATTGCTAAGGTTATCAGATGCTTCAGGTTTTGCAGAGCATATCAACCTATTCAATTCAATGTTTGAAGTCTCAGGATGGAACACCAAAACGTCCAAAACAGTCCTTGGTTGAAGATTCGTCTCGTCTTGGGTTGAAGATTGAGAGATAGATAAAGGAGGTGGACCGAATCCCCATAATCTAGCATTCTCATCACTCGGAAAGTCTTCTAGGAATATGAAGTTTGGAATTGGTTTGATAGGGATGTCTTTGAGGTTGAGTTCAGGTTGCACTCGATCGTTTGGAGAAGATCCTAGACTGAAGCTTCTTTCTGCTCTCGTGTTGAGATTAGTGTTTGAAGGTTGATTGAGTCTAGAAGTTCTAGCGACGCTATTCATTTCGAAACTCAAAGGCATGGATTTCTTGGGACCTTTGATTTCTTGAGAACTCAAATGATTTCGTACATCTGCTTCACCTCCAAAAGGATTGATTGCATAGATATGAACTGTACCTTTGAGAGTACCGATTCCTAACCATTGACAAGTTCTTGACCAAGTGATTTGAGTGATCTTTGAAGTCGTCAAACCTCTATGGAGCTACGAAAGTGAAAAGAGAGAGCTCGTCAGATGGGTCTGGAACAAAGAGTTCGTAGATCGCAAGAACTTACTCTGTATCTGTGCCAAATGCTACCTCTTCCATTCCCATTCTTTCCTCCACAATTCCTCCATTCCCAGACGTCAGCCTTTCTTCCGTCTTCATCAGCAGTCAACAGTAACATTGCTCCAGCTGCAGAAGGAGCCAGACTAACTACTGAAATGGCAGGAGAATTCGAAGAATTGACTGAACTCAAACTTGGATTGAAAGACAAGATAGTTGAGATTGGAGGTGATGAAGATTTGGATGAGTTTGAGTCTGATGAAGTGGAAGAAACTAGATCAATCAACTTGACTAGAGATGTCTGACCTCGACTCCGACTTGAGGTTGAATTAGATGCTGGAACTTGGTTTCGATTTGAAGTCTCTTGACTCGAAGGAGATGATGAGAAGGATGAAGAAGAGGAAGTTCCAACAGTTCTAATCCCACCGAATGAAGATCTCTTGTTATTTTCAAAGCTATCATTCGAGATCCCAAAGCTATCTCCAAATTCCTTCATTGGAGCAGAGGTTGACAGGTTTCTATCTGGAGTCGCATTTCCATTCTCATTTCCTTTCCGGCCATTACCCCAATCAGCTAAACCGAAGTTCTTGCTCATGATACCATTGACTAGATTTCCGCTCATCTTTCTAGCATAATCGCCAGCATTCAGAGCATGATTAGTAGCAGTGCTTAAATTCCCTTGTTGAGAGTTAATGTTTGAATATCTGTGAGGATGATCCGAGTTAGCTGAAGAAGAATTGTCTAATGATTCGTTGGAATTCTCTTTGAAAGCTGAAGATTTAGGTCCAATCATAACCTTGACCTCGTTCCCATTGCCATTTCTTGAACTTGAATTATCAGCTTCTAATCCATTACTGACATAACACAAGATTCTATCTCTTAAGTCAAATGTCGGAGGTTTGATGAATCCATCTTTTGAAATTCCACCTACATTCTCTACATCTAGAAGAGGTTCTCTCAATGGTTTTAGAGTCTTGATAGATAGAACATGTATAGCGGGTGGAAAACTTTGAGAAACCACTAGGAATCTAGAAGATTTCTTCAAAGTGATGGATTGATGTGAATTGAAGTGATTGGAAGTTGAAGGGAATGAGACTTGAGATAAAGGGATTGTAAAGAAGACTTTGTTTGAGATTAAGGAATATCTTGAAATTTGAAGATTACTTTCATCTTTGGTGGAAGAAGAAGTGATAAGAAGTAAATGAGGAGTAGAGAATTCCAAAGATGAATCTTCTGGAACCTTTATTCTCTCATCTTTACTTTGAGTTTTGACTCTTGAATCTGATTTCAAAGGCGTAAAGTTTGAATCTTGAGAAGTATTGGTTGAAGATGGACCAGAGCTTGAGGTTTCACTATCAGTGGACTCAGCTGCGACCTCAGAGATTTCCACTTTGAGAGTTCCTTCCACTTCTGCATTGACTTGTGATTTTTCCTTCCTCTTTTTCTTCTTTGAAGCATTTCCATTTGAAGCTGAAGTGGCCTCAGCAGCAGTAGTGATAGTCTCTTCAACAATACCATCTACTGCGCTACTTTCCCTCGTCTCGTTTACAATTTCTTCCATCTTTCCATGATCTCTACTTTCAGAAGCATTCTCCATTTGATCCTTCACCATTTCCATTCCATCAAAGACTCCATTCCTAACCATTTCGACACCCAAGACTCTACCCAATCTCTCACCATTTTCATCTTTCAAATCTCTCAAAGAAACCAATTCTTTCAACTTGTCACCTTCCAAAGAATAGATATGTAAACCATTGATTGGATAAGATAAGAATAGGCATAAAGTTTTACCTTTTGATAGACGACTGTCTTTTTGATAACCAGACGCGTCAGATGATGATGAAGATATGGAATGAAGGATTGAATTTGGTAAATGGATCCAATTTGACCAAGTTACCTTTTCCAAGATTGTAGATGATGAATTTATTTCGTGTTGTTTAGAATCTGAAAGGTGTTGTTGTAATGAATGATTTACCCCAACGTTTCCATTTGCTGCACTGAGACTACTATCATTCTCACCACCAAGACCTGAGGAAGTGGAATTGGATTGAAAGCCTTGATTTGAGAATGAATCATAATGGAAATCACCATTGAATCCTCCTTTGGAAGTGAGTGCTGATGGATGTAGTTGTTGTTGTTGAGGAGTGGAGTGATTGTGATTAGAAGCAGATTGAGAGTCATTGGAGATGGATACGACTTCCTTGGCTCTTCTCGTTAAATGATTCCAACCGATTGAAGCATGTTTTGAAATGATGGAAACTGAATCTTGGAAAGAAAGTAAAGTGGATTGAGGTTTGAGTAGGTTTGCTTCAAGGATACGCGGGTGCGCAGACTGAGGATGATTAGAGTCAGATTCAGATTGAGGATTGGTGATAGAGGGATGAATGGAATGAGGTTGAATCGAGTTTGGGTTAGAGTTCATGAAATTCACCCCTGGAGATTGAAGAGGATTGAAATTGTGAGCAAGAGTGAGATGGATCCAAAGTGACTGATAGTGAATCCAAAGGGTTCCGAGTCAGAGAGAGAGAGAGAGAGAGAATGAGGAGTAGCGATTAGAGACTGTTGCTTTGTGATTGGCTGATTGTAAAGAGTGCAAGTTAAAGATGGAATAAAGAATGGAAATATAAGAATTGACTGTGATTGATTGAGTTCAAGTTGATTGCTGCTTTGGGTGTGAGTGGTTACTGATTAGGATCAGGAGTTTTGTCCTTATCATCTTCAATCCATCCACACAGCCATAGCCATGTCATCATCTTCTTCTATTCCCATTCAATCCATTTCCATCACCAAAGTGACTTCAGATCCCAAACCGACTCCTCATCTAATCTATCACATTCAAATCTCTCTCCCAGTCAAATCTTGGAACATCACAAAGAGATATTCAGATTTCATCCATTTAGATTCCAAACTACATCTCATTCAATCCCCACTTCCTTCCAATTTACCTCCAAAACATTCAACAAAGAATCTATTACATTCAGTTTCTACTCTTGGTGGTTGGATTCCTGGAAGTAGGTCCAGTGGGTTCTTGGATCTGGATTCTAAAGATCAAGATCAAATCAATTGATGAGAGAGAGGAAATCTGGTTTGGAAGCTTATTTAAGAGCTTTGTTGAGTTCTAATGATGGAGTTTGGAGGGAATCTAATCATTTCAAGGCATTCTTACAGGTAGGGGAGAATCTTAAATTGGAAGAGAATGGGACAAAGGATAGACAACCTCCTTCAGAAGCTGTGAGGAGAATGGCTCAAAGACAACAGCAACAATCTCAACCACAATCACAATCATTGTCGAATACAAATACATCCACATCTACATCTACTCCATTTGTTAGAACTCTTGGTAAACCTCAACAATATCAAGAGACGGATCAAACTAGACATTTGGATGATGGTGGGCTTTTTCAATCTCAGAAAGATCAATTCGATCAACAGGACGCTCAATTGGATAGTTTGGCTCAGATACTGAGGAGACAAAAACAGTTGGGTCTCACTATGAATCAGGAATTGGCAGAACAGAACGAATTGTTGGCTACTCTGGACGCAGAGGTCGATGTAACTCAGGGCAAAATGAAGGTGGCAGAGGGTAAGATGTCTAGGTTGGAAAATAAGTGAGGGAGAGGAGATCGATTCATTCTGATTCGTGTAATCAGTATCAGAAGTGAGTCCTTTATGATTGGTGCACTTGATTGAAGGAAACATAGATGAATCGCGCTGGAAAGTGCGGGAAGCAATTGTTTCAAGACTAACCTCCTTTTCCTCTCTCTCTTCTCTTCTTCTGTTCTTGACAGATTTTCTCTTACCTTCTCTATGAAGCTTTGTGAAAGCTTGTGCTAGGAGGATATCGATCGTCTTCCTCAAGGGGAGAAAGAAAGGCAATAGATCTCTCGATCCTTGAACTCCATGGTTTTAATCTGCCCTCTTTGTTTGCAAACTCTAGGGCTCCCTCGTCATAATCACTTTCCAAATTGATACCCCTCATCTGATTATTTTCCTTTGTTATAGACATGGGATTACCATCTTTCGTCGAAACACTCAACTAGATAGTCACTTGGAAATTTCATCAGGTTTGACACGATTTTTTTTCCCAATCGAGTGCTCTCGCTATTTCCTTTCTGCCTCTTGTTTTTTTCAGTCTTTTCTCGATATAAATAAGAGCTTCAATGGAATCAATCGTAGCCCTCGTCCATTGAAAGGCTCCGCCGACACCTCCCAAGTGGATGCGCTTCGATTCTAACCCAACCGCTCGCTCGGAAAACATCTTCGTCGCCTCTGCCTCTCTTTTGTTTTCTTGTTTTGAAATCCAAATCAAGTTCAAAGGAGGAGATGGCTCCGACTTCAGACCACTAGCATCTCGTGCGAAGTCTCTGAGAAAGATTTGCCACCTGGACTTTGTCTCGATCTCGCTTTCCACAGCCAGCCCGTGGGGATTTTGTCTCGATCGCCTGATCAAACTGTGCCTAGAAGTTTATCAGAGCTTTAGACCCGTCTCTATACTTCTGAATCTCAGTCTCGACCAGCTTCAGGACGGCTCTAGACCACTCTAGCTTGGGAGCAAGTTGAATCCGCGCGCCGAGTCGACACCCAGCCCGAACCAGTTCAGGCACTTTCGAGAGGCGGTCGATCCAGCTACGCTCCCAGAGAACCTGGGCAGACTAGATTAGACTCATATCATTTCGAAAAAGGTATAAAAAGAGGGAAGAATCCTTTCCACTTTCTTCTTCTTCTTTCCTCACGAATCAGAAATCTCTTCACTCGCCTGAAGAGGCGGATGGATTCTATGAGATGGTCAAGCTGTCTCTCGCGGACAGTAGCTCCTCACTCAAGTCAGTAGACTTGTTTGAGCTAGCAAACCACATCTTACACACTCTTTTGGGAGGGCAAGCCATCTTTGGATGGCAGTTTCGTCGGTCGAGCTTCTCTCTCTCTTTAAGAGCGAAAGCTTTGGCTGATTAGAGCGTCAAACATCTCATCTCATACTCTTCTAACTGGGAGTTGAAGTGGAAGCATCATTCGTGAATCTTTGGATCAGAATGTTACGGCTTTCGTCGTTAGCTTGCTAGCATCGATTGTCCGATAATCTCACGAAGAGCTTTGGTGGTCATTTCTGATGATCGAGGCTTGGGAACTTCTTATCGATACTAAAAGGGACAAGCCGTCTAATCGACAGCATTGGTATTCACTTGTATCATCTAGCGATGTACAAGTGATAGCCATCATACATTCCTGCTGAGCGGGCAAGCTCTCAAGAATGGGAAAGCCATCTTTTTGGATGGAATGACGCCTGTTGCGTAGCTCACTCGTTCATGGGTGACCTGGTATTCAAGCTGGAGAGGTCCAAACCTTTTGTCGACACACGCCTAATTGCCCAATATAAGGTGGAAACGTCATTCTTACTCGAATGATAGACTTGGTTGCTTTGCATCAAAGGTCATACACTCACGAGAAGCGTCTTTCGATAGCTCCCAGCGATTGATGCTTTGGACAATTTTTTTCTTTTTTTTTCTTTTTTTTGACCACTCAACCCTTCTCGTTCCCTTTTCATGCATGTATCTCGCCCATTTGTAGATCCTTAATCCCATTCCCAATCCATCTTTCTTGACCGCACTTTTTGGTCGATTGTGTGACATGAATCGGTACAAGAACCGGTGAGCGAGATCAAAGCATAGTTCCCAGAAGTCTTTGGAGTGAAGCCAAGTGCTTCGTTTGATCCTGAGGTTGAGACAGAGCTGGTTTATATCGGCACGAAGCAATTTGAAAGACGATCGAGAGCGAAGAAGTCTCGTACAAGACGATTCAGAGTGACAGTCCGAACGCTCTTCTGTTGGTACTCTAAATATCACATTGATACAAGGTAGAGACTTATGAAGAGGTACACAAAAAGGGAATCGTAAAGATGTCGAGTCTGAGACTCGTGATGACGAAGAAAACCCAAAACGAAACGAAACACATCGCTTTCCAACTATCAAATTACTGGCTCCGGATCATCTTTGAAAAGACCCATGATTGACTTTACGAGATCGTCCATGGGTTCAGCACCCTCCAACATTACTTCATCACCACCCATTCCGATTTCAGCTCTGTAACCATCGATTTCGACGCCGCCAGCTTGACCCTCTTCGACTTCTGGTTCTAGCTCTCCCATCCTATGATCGCCGTCAGCATCAGCATCGGAAGCTCCTGAAGCTGAAGAGTCAACTGAGAGATCTCCATGAGCTGGAGCGGGAGCTCTGATGAGGAAGTAATGATCTTCGCCGTCGACATCCATGCGATGGCGCAGCAGGTTGATGATCCCTTTGCCACTGGCGAAGACGCTTCCGTCAACTTTCTTTACTCCCCTTCCTTCTTGATTTTGATTAGCTGCATTGAAAGTAAAGATTGGTTTCCCTCTGGATTGGAGTTTTTCCCGGAGATCATCCATGGCTGATTCTGATTCTGGAGGAGCCGAAATTGATCTTGCTTTGCCTTTCTTTGCTCCGGAAGCTTTTGAGCGTCAACCTGCTTTGCTTCTGGACTCTTGGATCCGCCATCTTGGTTCTCTCTGGCTGGTTGAGGAGCATCTTGAGCTGCAGCTGGTGCTTGAGCGTTAACAGAAGAGTTGTCGTCGGTCTTGTCAGCTGCATTTGAAGATTCTGGCTCGGTTCTTGGTGGTGGCGATTGTTGAGAAGGAACTGTTTGGTTCGAAGAAGAGTTCTCGGCAGGTTGTTTGGCTCCTCCATCTTGAAGATCAGCATTCTCGTTTGGATTCTTTGCTGGACTGTCATCTTGATCATTCTCTTGAGTTTCGACTTGAGGTCTGTTCGAACCAGAAGGAGGATCATCAGCTGGAGCTTGTTGCCCTTGGACGAGACCAGGAGAAGGAGATTTGGAACTTCTTCTGGCTGATTCTGAACTGTTTTCGAAAGCTCAGTGTCGACATTGGACGAAGGTCCTTTTCCTTTCTCTCTTGCAGCTCCATCTCTATTTCCTTCGTCTTCAACTTGAGTAGCAGCGGCTTTGTTGATGATTCCAGAGGCTTCATCAGCGCTCCCCTTTTCTCTAGCTCCACCGTTACGATCTTCTCTTCCTCTATCATCATCTCCGACTCCTTCATTTCCTTCACCTAATCTGAGAGCAGCGACAGCACCGTCATCTCTTGAAACTGAAAAGTGTCTTTCGCTTCTGGACTGATCTTGTTCGTCAGCTTCATCTCTATCATTCCCATACCCGTTGAAATTCGCTCCAGTGTTGGCTGGAGATCGGACTTCAGGGGGGAGACTGAAGGAGTAAAGATTGGTTCAGATCCTGCTCTGTCTGAACGACGTCTGTCACCTTCGACTAGATTTGCAACTGGAAGAGATGAAGATGCTTGAGAAGAGCTCGCAGCTCTCGGATCAGTGACAACCGAAGAGAGAGGTTTACTTGTTGCTCTACCACTTTCGAGACGAGTTGAGATCGCTGCAATGACGTTTGGAGAAGCAGATCTGGTGCTGCGTTCTTGAGTGATGGTTGGAGTTGAAGATCTCGATAAAACAGTAGAACCTTGCTCAACACTTCTGCCTCTGACGTTTTTGAGTTGAAGAATCGAGGAATCGTTTTTGGTAGCTTGGAATGTTGAAGATCCGTAGTTACCTGTTTGAGTTCCGATACTGGAAGTCGATGGAGTTGGTGCTCTTCTAGTAGAAGTAGCTCTTGAGCTTCCTAGGAAATTCTTGAAAGGAGCTATGATTGTTTGGTACTCTACTTCGAGCTCTTCAAGATCTGAATTTTCCTTGAGAACATCGTACAGCTTCTTTCTCAGATTGGACTTCACGTTTCCCAAGACTTCTTCTATTTCTTCTTCGATCTCTTCTATTCTTTCCTCTAGACGTGATTGATCACCGCGAACAGAGACTTCTGCACCCCTTCCAATTTCATCTCCAGCATCTTCGCTTCTATCTCTACTTCTAGCTCCGTCCGATCTTTCCCTGTCATTTTCTCCCATCTCTCCTGAACCGGCTGAATCTTGAGTTACTCTACTTTCGTGTGGATCTAAAGTGACAGCACTGATAGGTGCTTCTCCTCTTCTTTGAGGTTGAGAAGCTTGAGATCTGACCATCGTAGAAGTAACAGTCTCAGGTGGAATGGAAGAGGATTGAAGTTGTTGAGCTTGAGTTTGACCTTCGAGACCAGTAGACTCTCTCGATTTCTGAGTATCTGGAGAGACGGTTCTCAAACGTTTGTACGTTAATCTTGATTTGAAGCTTGATAGAGTTGGTTTGATTGCACTCTCGGATGTTGGTTTTCTGCTTCTAGAACTGGATCCGAGATATCTAGCGCTCAAGGTGGAGAAACCGCTGCGCGAGATTCCATCTTGAGGAGTAGTGACAGCTTCTTGGTCATCTGGAACGTTTGAAGAGAGGATGGGAGATTGAGCAGGGCTTGAAGTTGAGCCTTTGGATCTGTCCGAAGTATCGGAAAAATTTCTTTTGTTGTTTCCTCTGGATGAAAAGGCTGAAGGTAAGCTTCTCACGAGACTCAATCCTCTACTTAATCCTCTTTGGAGGATCCCAGAAGGTCTTTCGACTTCACTCAAAACAGAATCCTCTTGAGGAAGACCTTCAATCTCTTCCATTCCTTCATGGCTAGATCCTGAACCTTCACCAACTCTACCGGTTTGATCTAGAGAGCGAATGTGATCGGAAGTAGATTTCACACCTTCTCTGGTGGTGGTAGGCTCGGGATCCATCAGCTTGATAGCTTTCTTCAGAAGTGAGATCATCTGATTAGGTGATAGACTTGAAGAAGATCGGGTAACGTTGGCATCTCTGACAGCTTTTTGAAACCGTGCAATTGGTGAGATTGGAGTCCTAGATGAAGTAGACTTCTTTGACGATTGCATTTGACAGGTGAATGAGAGTTCAAGGAATGCTTCTTGCATTTGACGATGCTCGATGAACTTTTTGATGTCTTGAAGAGATTCGTGGTCTTCGAAAGTCTCAACTTCTAGATATAAAAGAGCGACCAGCAGCAAACTCTTGGTTCTTGCTGGATCAAAATCGTTCAATCTTCCAACTACTTTTCCCAAATAGACATTCGAATGATCCCACATCTCCAAGGTGAAAGCATGTTTGTATTGCTTGTAGTTCCCTTTAGAAAGTGCCGTCTCGCGCATTTCGAGAGTGACTGTGAGAAGAAAGCGGAAGACGAATGAATCAAAGTCAGAAATGAAAAATTCACATCGCACCCAATTCTACATTTGAAGCGAGTAAGCCCTCGATCTTCTGATTAAAACTCACTTTTTCCCATCACTTGACTCAAGAAGGTAAAGTCACAACCATTGAGAGCTAGATCCCTTTGCATCTTCGTCAACATTCTAAGCCCAAAAACCACAGTGGAAATCAATGCGTCTATGAAGAAGTTGAACGTTCCGCTGGCAGCAACTTGGACCATATCAACTTCTCCTTCCAGATTCAAAGTAGTCAAATAAGTATCATAGAGACTTAAGAGGTCGATTGATGATTCGTCTTGAAATCTCATCATCAACTGGACAAAGCCTTCCTGGCGCATACGTTTCTCTATCTGACCCTTTAGAAGCTTTATCGCTTGAGTAGAAGTGAGGATTGATGTTCCAGCTTTGAATACACGAGTTACTTGGGTATTCGAACCGTTTCTGAGGCTGTCACCACCAGAGACGGTTCCTGCGATGGTTGACGATTGGAAGGAGATTGAGAACAACGAGAATTTAGGTGAGAAAGGGTATGCAAAGGGTATGCAAAAAAGCCAGTTGGACGACTAGACATAGCCAAAGAACCAAAAATGGCTCTACCTTGATCTTTTCGTTGTGAACTGAATGTCAGTGAGCTATTACTCTCAGCTCCAGAGTGAGACCATCTCCTTAGCAACCCATCATGAGAGTTGATGTTTGATCGTTTGGCTCAAAGATCCCTCCCTACCCATCTCGATACCTCGAGGTCAAATGAATAGACAATCATACTCACCTGAACCTCCCAAACCTCTACTTCCATTGCCAAATCTATTGGAACTTGACTCAGCTGCAGCTCTCCCAGAATGAGAACCACCACCTCTTCTTGAACCAGATCCAAGACTGCGATTCAAACGACTGTAGGAAGACCTCTTGCTCAGATTTCAAATGCTTCGAATCAAATTGAAATGGTTGACAGGAAGAACGAAGCAGTAGTTAAGTAGAAGAGAAGAGAGGGGTGGGAGAGATGATGCCCTTTTGCTGAGCTGTTGTTACTAGATGCTTCTTGAGATCTTCTCAACTAAATGAAACTTGAAGAACGAAGATTTTGAACAGAAACACGAGGTGTAAAGAGGGAAAGGAGGAGCGAGATGTGGAAAGATAGTGGTTTGCAGTGTTGTTGCTGAGCTTTGAAGGGGGAGATTGAGAAGTGTAGATTGTTGAGAGTGGAAACGAGTTTCTGCTGCAAAAGCAGCTTCTTATACTGAATCTCTTTCTGTCCTCTGGAAGATGAAGGGATGATTTGTGGGGAATGGTCAGAAGAGTAGTAGGGGTTAGAGAGAGAGAGTTTCAACATCGAGATCTTGCCTTTCAAAGCCCATTTTGAGATTCACGCGTCGCTTAGAAACCGATTTTCAAAGTCACAGTTGAGAATTTATGATAATGATGTCTATCAGACAGCTTCACAGACACTTCAAAGTCGAACAAAGTATCTAAAAATGGTGAAGGTCGGGAACTGCAGCTCTGAATAGAATCCTATAAGAAATGAAAAGGTGAAATCATCTACAAAAAGTATGGGCAGTATGATAATAAGGACAACAATAAAATGATAATAGAAGAGAGAGAAAGTTAAAATTTGAAGATTGAAGAGATTTGGGGGGTTGAGATTTTTTTTATTGAAAGAATAAAGTCATAGAAAAGATAAAGTGTTACGCATAAAAGGAAAGAAGAAAGAATCAAGAGCGAGATTGACAGTACTGAAGATGAAAGATAGTAAGAGATGAGGAGTAGAGAAGCGAGTTGGAAGAACACGATAAAAGACAAATTCCAATAAAGTAAAAGCAAAATCAAGAGTCACGATCGAAACAAGAGCCAATTCTATAACCTTATTTAGCATCAGTTCTTTGAGAGAGAGGACTTCTTCTACTTCCCGAAGCTTCAGAATTACTTCCTCTTCCACCATCTCCATTTCCACCACGATGTTGATTATTTCCATTATTACGTTTCGGAACCAAAACTTTACCAGTCTTGATATCATAAGCTTTATTATAAGCGTAGACTTCATTCTGTTGTAAAGCTTCCAAATCTGTCCAATGAGCACTTGAACTTCTAGGATATCTTCTTCTCTTTTTGGCATTTGGAGTGGCATCTGGTCCTAGAGGCATCAAACTATCCAAAGAGACTGGTCCATTTGGGAAGTTAAAGATTGCATCTGCGTCGATGTTTTGTTGAAGTTCCAATTGTCTCATTAGAGCGTCACCTTTGGACCAAGATGGAGCTTCGGCTCTACGCCTTTGAGTTCCTTCGTCATCTGAATCAGAGTATCTGTTAGAAAGGAAGAGTAGGAAGGAATTGTGATGAGAGTCAGTAAGGAAGTGATAGTCTGAGATGCTCAGATAGATACTCACTCGCTAACGATCTCTGGAAGAGTGGCATTTGGATCTCCCTCATCATCATCGATCTCGACAGCTTCTTCTTCTTTCGCTTGGTACTTCTGTTGCTGCAGCTGTTGTTCCAATTGCTTCTGTTTCATAATCATTTGTTGTTGTTTAGAGTTAGCCAGAGCTTGAGCTCCAGAATTGGTTGGTGGTTGGAAATGATTGTGATTAGAGAAAGTTGATCCATTCTTACTAGAGCCAGCGATTGGTTGTTGAGCCTTTCCTGGAACTTGGAGTTTCGAATTCGAAGGTCCAGCAGTAGCAGAAGGTTTCTGTTGATGATGATGTTGTTGTTGATCGAACACGATAGGCTGAGTTGCTGGGTTGAATCCAGAGCTCGAAGGATGAACATTTGGATTGACAGTGTTTGAACGAGGAATTCCAGAGATAGGAGGCATTGGCTTTTGAGAACCGGAAGCTTTGTTGACAGAGGAAGACAGTGGATTGTGTTGAGCTGGTCTGTTAGATTGTTGGTTTGGATTTTGAATCTTTTGACCTCCATTTCCATTTCCATTCCCATTTCCGTTTCTGACTTCTGATTCATGAGACAATTTCCTCCTCTTTCCGTTCTTCTCATCTTCAACTTCTCTCTCTTTCTCTTGAGGTTTGACCTTCATCTTTGCTTTGAGACCACTTGCTCCAACAGTTAGATTGACTCCAACATTTGGTTTCTTTTTCATAGATTCCGATTTAGCCTTCTCAGCAGCTCTTCTATCCGCATCGAATTGTTGACCTTTGTTACGATTAGCGTCCTGTTTTGGTCCCATTTGATTGGAAGGTTTAGGAGCGAAAGAAGCTGGTAGAGCAGGTCTTTGTTGTTGAGAAGAAGATCCAGGTGGACCATTTCCACCAACGGAAGATTGACCTGGAGCTTGAGACATCGAACCCATTCTAGATTGAGAATGTTGAGGTGGAGGTTGAGGTCCATTACTAGAACCTGGAATCTTGTTCTTTGGAATTGGAACAAAGCCACTTGATCCAGGAGGTTGGATTCTATGACGTGGAACAGATTGACCTGGAATAGCGGGTTGTTGAGGCTTGCCACCAAACATACCAGAGAATGGCATCTTGATCTTGTCGAAGAACCCGGTTCCATTGGCGGATGGAAGTGGATCAGAAGAGTTAGAAGAAGGTTTGGGAGCTGGTCTTCCAGCAATGACTCTATCTTTTGGTTGAGATCCGGAAGCTTTTGATGGAGAAGCAGAGCTTGATGGAACATTGGACTGAGAAGTAGATTTGGTATTTGTAGGACCAGTTTGCTTCTTGGAAAGTTCCTCCAAGACCATTTCCTTGTCATCTCCAAGATCTTCTTCAGCATCACTTTCATCTTCGGCCTCCTCTTCTTCAGACTCGTCTGCATCGACATCTTCCAGATTGTCGATTTCAGTAGCCATGATCATATCCTCTTCCTCTTCTTCATCTTGAGCAACTTCTTTGACCTCAGCTTCTTTCTCAGAAACGATGACTGCAGCTTCCTTTTCTTCCAAAGGTGAAGCCAATGGAGAAGGTCGAGCATCTTTGAATTCTTCCTTTTCACTTTCGACGTTTGAGACCTTACTGATTGGAGATTCTTGAACGTCTTCCATTTCCGAATCTTCATCAACTTTCTCAGTCTCTTTCTCTAGAAGTACTTCTGTTTCTGAAGCTTTTCCTTTTCCTTTCAGATCCTTCTCTTCTTCTTCAACCTTCTTCTCCTTTTCAAGACCTGCATTCTTGTTTCCAATGGCAAGACTAGATGCCAAAGAAGGATACAACCCTCTGCTTCCCACATTTGAAGAAGCACCAAGATTTCTCGAAGAAGGCAATGGAGAATTAGCAGGAGTAGTAGATCCATTACTGATCAGAGTAGGAGAAGTAACCTTGTTTGGTGAACCTTTTCCTTCAAACTGTTCACGTAGATAAGAAACAGTCGAATCCGATCTAGGAATGATTGGTCTTGGTGAAGGGGCTGAACCGTTGATGCTCTTGAAATTGGTATTGATTTGAGATCTGTTCTTGTTTGGAGATGAACGGGTAGTGGTACTGATAGGAATCGAAGAACCAGGAGAATTTGGAGCGAACGTCTTCTTTACTTGAGTTTGAGCTGAAGAAGGATTAGAAACTTTCTCGATTGGATTTGAAGTCACCTTGGGTGGTGGAGGTTTGGCATTCTTGAAAGCTTCCAATTTCTTTTGAATTTCAGAGATTCCGGAACGAGAAGTTTGAGGTGCATTGGCAACCTTTTTCTCATCCAAAGGTTTGACGCCATCATCCGAACGAAGAGCTTTAGAAGAAGAATGTCCCGAAGAAGAGGATGGATTTTCTTCCTCTGGTTCTTCGCTCTTACGTTTGATACCTTTTGAAGCTTCTTGAGGTTGGAATTTAGAAGGTCCAGTACGACCGCTAGGACCGGAGCTAGAAGATGGAATGGTTTTAGAAGCATTGATGAGAGATGATTTCACTTCCACTCTGTTCTGCTTTCCTTTTGCCAGATTTTCTTTTTCTTCATCGTCGTCATCGTCATCGTCTTCATCCATTTCATCCACTACCATTGTCTTGGTCTTTTCCTCCTTGACTTGAGCTTGAGATTTCCTCATGAAGGAAGATTTGTATTTACTCTCGTGTTGCTTTTGAACAACTACTGACTTGTCTTTTTCTACCTCATATTCTTCCTCTGAATCTGCTTCTTCATCTTCCTCGGAATCAGAAGATTCTTCATCTTCTTTAGAAGGATTGATCTTTGACACTTCCGCGTTTCCAACACCTTTGCTTTCAATGACTTCCTCGTCCTCATATGCCTCTTCTGAATCGTCTGATTCGCCAGATTCATCCTGATCCTGAGACTTTGAAGCTTTCTTTGGAGAAGAAGAATTTTTGATCTTTTCTGGCATTTGAGTGACTTCTTGATCTTCTTCTTCGTCCTCATCGCCTCCTTCATCTTCATCTTCAACCTCAACCAGATCACCACTTTCGATCTCATCCGATCCATCTTCTTCTTCATCTTCATCGTCGACAACTTCTTGACTAGCTCCTGATTTAGGTTTGAAAGGGGGTAGATTGAATTGGAATCTCTTCTTCATGAACCTCATCTTCTCTAGAGACCGAAAGTTGACTCTCGTTGAGTTTCCTAACGACTGAGCTCTTGTCGGCGACTTGTTTTTTGCCTTTGGATCCTGAAGAGGAAGAAGAAGGTGGATCTGATGATGAAGAACCATGTTGGGCGGAGGAGGCTTGGGGCTTGGATTGAGATCTAGATTTCGATCTTGATTTGAAACCGATGTCATCGATAGATGAAGAAGCAACTTGATCATCTACTTGAATCTTCGACTTGGATTTCGACAATCTAGAACTAGATCTGTTCTCTGGTTCTTGGATTTCAATGACTATTTCCATTTCTCCCGCTCCTTCTTCATCTTCGTCACTTTCGTCATCTTCATCTTCCTTATCTTCTTCCATTACGACTTCCTCTTCTTCGACAACCTTTTCTACCTTCTTGACCTCTTTCTTATCATTGGTGAAAGGATTCTTTGGTTTGATGATGGAGTCTTTATCAGCTTTGGCTCTAGTAGATCTACTAACGTTTGAAGCAATCGAGGAATCAGGAGCCTTTTTATCTTTGAGATTCTTCTTCAAATCATGACTAGCTTTCCCATTCTTATCTGCCTTGACCGATTTCCCACTAACAGAAGAACCAAGGACACTACTGTTCTGATGATTTTCACTAGATTCCGCCAAATTGTTCCTAGTAGATCTCGAACTTCTGATCCTTTCTCCATTCCCAACACCGTTACCGTTTTCGGTTACATCTTGATCTCTTTCGATCTTTCTACTCCTGTTCTTGATAGGAGAAGTGACGTTCTCCTTATCTGGTGAACTAGAAACCAGGAAAGGATTCTCTCGACCTAGTTTGGATGGACTTGAAGGTTTGGTCTTTGAAGCTCCACCTGGGAAAAGTTTGGCAGCACGCTTACGTGCCGGAGTCTTGATCATATCTTGTGGATTGTAAGTTGCCGTCTTTGATGGTTTCTCGGGAGACAGTTGAGCGCAACTGGGATGGAGGGAAAGTGGGAAAGTGGGAAAGGGAGATCGAGGAGGAGGTCAGTACAAGAGCAATTGTGGATCAGGAGGGTCGATATTTGGACTGATTTGATCAAAATCAAAGAGTTACACGTAGACAAGCAGCTGACAAAGAGAAGAATCGACAGAATGAGGGAAGAATTGACATGTTTGTTGGAGTGATCCAACCAACACCAAGTCATCTATCTCCCTCTCCTCCATCACCTTCTGCTCCATCTCCAATTGATCATTGACTGCCAGATCAGTATTCGAGTTGGCACACCTTCCAAATTACCACTGATCCATTCGTTCGTTCTAGTCCTACTTTTGTCTACTCACAAGTTTGCGTAGCTGTCTTGGGTTTGATGCAAGTGAGTGTTGAGCCAATCGTAACCTTCGGTCTGCAATGCAGAAGCGAATGACTCCATGTTTACGATTGATCTGATTCCTGAAGAGATTGCCAACATTTTGACTTGAGCCTCGGTTAGGATTCCAGCAGTGTCGATGTTGGAATCTTGTTGAGAGAATGGCTTTGTTGGTTGGACTGGGCCTGCCATCTTGATTGAGTTAGACTTGGTCTGGTGTTGTTGACGCTGATGTTGTCTACGAATGTAGCGATTAGAAGTTTGTGGATTTCACAGGGATGTTCCAGCCAAAGAGAAGTAAAGAGTTGGTTGGGTTGGGTCGGGTTGGGTGTTGGATGGACTGATGAGCAGTATATAGAGTCGAGAATCGAGGATGGATGTTTTTGGACTGAGTTGATCTCCGTCTTTCTGTTTCTGGGGTCTACTTGAATCACACTCTTGATTCTCTGCAAGCTTATGTTGATAAACCTGCTGCTTGATGAGAGTGGTGGTGGTGGTAGAGAGAGAAGCGAGAGCTCCAACTTCTTCCCTCTTATAGACCATCAAGCTCTCGCTTCGTCACTACTTCTCAGTCTTTTGATCCCTTTTTGAGGTTAAGAATAATCGTCCGTCATCAAATGCATCAGCCAGAAAGAAATCAACAAGGTCTAGCGTGAGAGAGGCAGTTTGACAGGCTGTCATGTGACCGAGTCCTTCATCGTGACACAGCGCTCCCTCTTGCTAAAGGGTCTGCTGTTTTCACCCAGAAAGCATTCCAATGAGAATGATTTCCTTTTTATTCAAACAGGGCTTCCATGAAGGTAGAGGACAGCACCGAACAGCGCCGAGCTCACAGACTTCGACTTCTTTCGATCGAAAAGTTCTTCGTCATCAACCACATCTTCAACAACGTCAATTCGAGAAACTCTCTCCCTCTAATAACCAATCCCAATTTCAGTATGACGATAGAACCAGCTAATCAACATTCCTCAACAGGATCAGAATCAGAAGTGGAGCAGGGAGCTCCCTCAGTTCTAGCTGCTCTTCAAACCTTCAAGGCAACGCAAGAAAGAAGAGTCGCTACTTGGTCCGAGTACGAAGATGCAATCAGGGTTCACTTAAACACTTCTCAATCCAATAGTAGTCATGTAGAGAGTCAAAACGATGCCGGCGAAAGGAGGACGAAAGACGATGAAGAGAATGATCAAATTTCTTCTTCCCAAGGACTACAAGAATGCTCTCATTCTCACGGAAATGGTGCATCTCATGATCATTATCAATCACCACAATCAATCAATAACAATGTAATGTCTGAAATCTTACGTCTAGTCACTTCTTCACTCCTAGATTGCTCTCATGAATCTAGAGTCATTCAAACTGAATTGGAAACCAAATTTCAAAGAAAAGATTTATCGGATTTAGTTGGTAGAATACAGGATTTAGAGAATAAATTGTTGAGAAACATTGTTGAAAGAGATCAAATTAGGAAAATAGATCAATTGAGAAAAGAAGAAGGACAAGTGGATGAGGATCAGGAGGGAGAGGGATTGAGTTTGGAAGAAAGAGAAAAGAAATTAGAAGATGAAAAGAAAGTCGAAAAGTTGGAGAAGGAAATTGGTGGCATTAAGGAAGAAATCGAAGATCAAATGATGGAAATTAGAGCTGAACTTGCAGAGTTGGAAGATGATCAGTAAGACATTCATTCCTGCTCTTCTTCTGAATGTTCTTGCTCTTCTTCTGAATATTCTTGCTCTTCTTCTGAATATTCTTGCTCTTCTTCTGATTCGATTATAGGAGAAGGGAATTGTCGTAACCATTTGATGACACCCTCATCACAATAATCTGAGAAATCGAGATGCTGTAACGAAGGGAAATTTAGTTTGATGCTTGAGGATGGACGGATGAAAGGGACATGCCTTGAAAATTGGAAACCTAGCCCTAAAACCAACAATCGTTTATCATATTTTCGAAGAAGGCGCAAGAGACAATTAAAAGAATTAGCGGAATCTTGGTGATCAAATATAAATAGACTATCTAAGCTAGGGAACCTTGCTTCAGAAAATAATTTAGAGGTGGAGAAGTTTAGTCCTTGTAAAGAGAGTGTTTCAACGTTTGGAAAACTTAGATTTTGATCGAAAGCATCATCTTGTTCGACCATGTTAGGGTCGAGGCTCAAATGGAGTGTTTTTAGACTTTGGATTGAGCTTGAAATCATACCAAAGCAACCAGAGGTGGATAGATTATGATCTGAGATTATCATCTCCAGTTTCTCCAAAGAGGTTCCAACCCAATTACACCAATAGTCCCAATCCACGGGGTCATGATTTATTTTGAACTTGGCTGAGACGACAGTCGATGAGCTTGAAGCAGAAGGTTGAGTTTCTCCAGTTTTCAACTCCTTCGACGCCATGAAGCTCATAATAATGAGTTTTCTGAGGTAAGGGCAAGTCAAAGCAAATTGAATGTATCTCCTTTTAATTGGATCGACCTCGTCAAACCTGAGTTTGTGCCAGCCCTCAATATCGAATTCCAACTTGTGAAGAGTTTGCCTTGATTGGTTCAACATTCCTAAGATCTCGACTCTATCATCCGATGATAAATGATCGACACCTTTTAACAGACCAAATTCTTCGAATTCTTCCCCTGCGAAATCCATCGCCTTTTTCATCAATTGGATAGAATGATGTTCCTCCCTAACTTGACGCTCTTCTTCCTGATCACGTCTACCACTGATATCCCAATCATATTTGTCCATTTTGAAATCGGGATCGGTATTGAGAATAGAGATGGTCTTTGAAGTTGGACTACCATTTCCAATCTTGAACGAGATTGGTGAAGGGACTTCCATGTGAATCTTCTTGAGAACTGGAAAACTTGCGAGAAGATCCAAAAGAGTTGAAACCATAGAAAAGACTTCCTTGGGTCTGAATGTCGAAGAATCTTGAATCCCTGGGCCTTGATCCGCTTTGAGAGTGATCTCTCTTAGACTCTCTCTGGAATTCGAAAGAGCCAGCAATAGAGAATCGAAACCATTTGCTCTTCGTTTCTTGATGGAGTAACTTTCTACCATTTCTCTTAGGAAAGCATCCAATCTTAAGGTGCAAATCGCAAGTCGATTCCTAGACAAAGCCATGTACCTGTTTAGGTGGTACAGCAGAGGAACGATCTCCTCGTTTGGATCCCACTTGCTAAGTTGGGAGAACTTTGAAGTATCCACTTCATGATACAGAGTAGGATCAGAGAGAAGAACTTGACGCCAATTTCTGGAGACTGCTGAGGAAGTTGCAGTGGAAGAGAGTGGAAGATGATTCTTGAACAGACCGCAAAAGGTCTCTCTTGGGAGAGCGTTGACTGGGTCGATGGACTTGGATTTGTTCATGGATTGATATTGATCGAGGTTGAAGGGAGGAGAAGAATCGAAAAGGAATCAAAAAGGAAGACTGGATGAGTGAAAGAATGAACGACGATGCAAGAAGCTTGCTGATTGAAAGGATCGAGAGCGTCGATGCTGATAGCTTTGACGAGGTTTTTGAGCGAGAAGTAGAAGATGAGGAAAGAAAGAAAAGAGTAAGAGGAAGAGAATGAAGTCGAATTGGAAATGACACAATGTTGATTGGCAAGAAGTCGAGAATCATTCCATCTTGTCAACCATCAAGTCATTTCTCAAAGATGGCTTCCACTCCTTCACTTTCCGATCCACACATGCCATTGGATCCAATTCCAATCAAAAAGAGTGACAAGCCCAATCAAATCGATCCAGCCACAGGAAGGAGTGTCACCTACAAAAAGGGAAATGAATCCATGTTAGTCCATCAGAAATGGAAACGAGAACAAGAAGAAAAGGAAAAGAAACGAAAGCTCAAAAATGGTGGCAAATCAGATCAAGGTTCGAATTTCATCTCTAAATCTTTGGGATTCTTGATCAAATGGAGTTTGGTAGGTTTGTTGTTGAGTCTGGCTGCTGGTCAGTTCATCAAAGGTGATCTCATTTGGGGTTACAGAGGCAAATACGTTAGGAAGAGCTATTGGTTACCCGTGAGTTCATTGCATTGTTTAAATTGTGTCGTTGACATACGATCAGATTGTTGTTCGAGTGGCTTCTTGAGAAGAGAATCGCAGGCAGATGAGTAGTTGGAAGTTCCCAGCTCACAAGGCTTATCGTATCAGTTTGGAACAGTTTCGTGGAGTGTTTGACATATGTTGGCAGGCAGATAATCAGAAAGATAAATTCAATCCGATTCTAGACTCGCTGTCATTCCTCGTCACTCGAGAGAGACCTAGCAACAGCTACGAGTGGGGAATGGATTCAAGAACAGGTCATGGCCAGAATTCCACGTCACTCTATCTTTGCAGCTTATTTCATCTATTCTCTTTTGTGCCTAGAACGGAAGCTATATCGAGATGATATAGGCTTTCGAAGCAGAGCTCTTAAGATTGCTTCTAGTCTCTTCTTACTGACTTGATCCTCTCGATTCTTCCTTTATCACAGCCGAAACAGCGGGTCTTCTCTCCTGCAGAACTAGAGCTTTACGACGGACGAGATCCCGAAAAGCCTATCTATGTAAGTAGCATTTTTCCAACTTGCATCGTCCCGCATCTAATCAAAAACTTGAATGTATGCCTGCTCAGACTCTCGTCTAACATTCTCTACCTTCTTCTTCTCCGTTTTCTTCTTCCGCAATCACAGCTATCGATTCTCGGAGAAGTCTACGACGTGACTGCCGGAAAGCGTATCTATGGTCCAAAGGGACTCTATCATTTCTTCGCAGGAAGAGATGCTTCCAGAGCTTATGTCACTGGTTGTTTCTCCTCTCATTTGACTCACGATCTGAGAGGTTTAGATCAGGATTCTTTGACTGTGAGTATTAAGAATCCTCAAATTCTACTGTTCTCTTTTGACGCTTCAGAGGTCCTTGATCTTATTTCTCGAACATTATCTGCTCTTCTTTGCTGACATGCCAATCTCATGACACCCCCCCCCCCCCCCTTTTCTCTCTCTCTCAGCAAATCGTATCCTGGCGCCAATTCTTCGAAGATCACCAGCTTTACGAAAAGGTTGGAACTGTCAGGTTACCGCCAGTCGATATGAAATCCCCAATGCCAGCTGCTGAATGTGAACCAATGGAACCAACTCCTCCAAACGAAGATGGTTCTTATCCTCCAGTCGATTGGGACTTTTAGAGAGAGCCTTTGAAGGTGTTGGGGCATTCGTGGGGTATCAGTGGGGGATGTTTCGCGTCCTTGGGAATGTAATCACATGGCAAAATTTGTACATTCTAATCAAATCGACATTTCACGTCACTCTGAATTCCGTTTCAAACTCTCGGACAAATGAAAATACAGAGAGGAAAATCAGTCGACAATGATACGAATCAAACAAGTGGAAGTGAAGCTCTACATGTCGGACAAACGGCCTTGACTTCCAACCAAGGCTGAAGACAACTGGAATGAGCAGCATGATTACAAGGTGTGATCATGATCTCCTTGACTCTCTTTCCATTCCCACCGACTGAGATTCCGTTCGAATCCCATTGATTCTCTACTCTCTCCCTGAAAGTGAAGTAACTATTCTTCATCTGATGATAAGTTCGGGAAGGATTCTTCAGGAAAGCGAGAGGTGAAGAAGAAGTCGATGGGTGATGACTTGAATTGGTTGTTGGAAGAAGAGGTGTTGAAGAGTGAGATTTCTCTTTTGGATGAGTTCGAGATTCGTCGTCAGAAGAATATTCATCTTCGTCAGTGCCATCACTTTCGTTCTCCAAAAGAGTCCAGTTTCCTTTACTATCTCCACCTTTGTGTCTTTGATTTCTTCTCCTTCGACTACTACTTCCATTCTCATCGACCTTAGCATCGAATCCTTGTTCTTCTTTTCCACTGTCCTCGTTTCTCCTCCTTCTTCTCAGCTCTTCGTTGGTTAGAATTGGAGCTAGACAGATAGCACAATCTCCAAAGCTTTGAGGATCAGATTCTGATGAGACGTCTCCTTCGACTGAGATTGAAGTTTTCTTTTTGATTTCGCTTCGTAATGGATGCCATTCCCAAACTGGACCTCCTGGTCGAAGCGACTTCGGAAGGAAGAAGTTTGGTCCGAAGAAGTCTTGAAGAAGTAGAAGGAGAGCTTGAGCAGAGACGTAGAGAACTAGAATCCATACCAATGGATTTGGATCTTGAAAGAGAGTGTTGTAAGGACAAGCGAAGAAGTCTGGAAGAGGAACGCAAGAAACTTCGGGTCAGACAAGATGATGGAATGTTCGTTCTAAAACCACTTCAGCCACTCGACTTACAAAGAGGAATGAAAAGTCTACAAAGAGTGGTACCGATGATGTATCGATGTCTGAGAGCTTTTCTGGTTCCCCTTCTCGAATTCCTGATGATCTGAGGAATCCATAAAGAATAAACTAGAGGAGCTGCAACGTAAAGTAGTACTTGAGGATAGAAGACCAGAAGGAAGAGAAAGAGAGTGGTGCAACCGAAAGAGACTGAAAACAAGGCAGCGAGAAATCAAAAGAGATAGTGAGTAACGAAAAGCGAGAAAGTGACAGCTAGCCAAGAAAGCAGGCAACTTACAAGCTCTGCGACCTCTTCCAAATTCTCTACGTGCAGCTGGAGGTGCTTCTGGGGCTGCTTCTTCGGTAGCAGCTGCTTCAGTGTTGGATGCAGCTACCTCTACATCTGTTTCAACGTCTGTTGCAGGAGCAGGGGCTGGAACCGCGGCGGGGACTGGAGGAGAAGGAGGTGCTTGAGGTGTCGTCTCTGCCGAGGTGACGTTGAGAATCGCGAGAACGTAGCGATGAAGGAATGCTAAGCATAGCATCGTGCTTACAAAAGCGGCAGCAATCTGAGTGAGTAGACGAGGGGAAAATCGAGAAGGAATTGTTAGTCTTTACTGGAGTCAGAGACGAAGCCTTGGGAGGTAATCTCAGATTCAGAAGTCGATCCAATTCGAGTCGGACACCGTTCTTCTCGACGAGATAGTAATCCATCCCACTCCTAGCGACTTGAGCACTTACCAAAGGCATAGAAGCTGAATTCTGAAGCACCACACCCATGGCGAGATGGGAGATGGCTGAAAAGAAATCAAGCACACCTTGAAAGACGAAGGTGAGATAAGATACCTTCGCTAGAGCACTTGGAGTTCTAGTCTTGTCCATCTGTCTGGTGATGAGATACGACTGAAAGAGTTGAACTGCCAACAAGACTAAAGCGTATCTGACTACCTTTTGTTGATGAGCATCGGATCGAAGGCCTCTGTTGAGAGGAGAGTCCAAAGAGAACTTGCAATCTGGACTGTAGATGACCGATGACAGCTGTAAAGGAGGTATTGGACTTGAGAAAGTGGCGCCATTCGGATGTCTCAATTCATGCTCTACTTGATCCATGAATGAAATCAGATCTAAACCCCCGACCGAAGTTAGATGTCCATAAATTTGCAGAGTACAATTCTGCAACGGCTCTGTACTAGAGCCATCTGAGTCTCCTGATTCATTCTCTGTCCCTGAAAGTAGTTGTTGATTGAGTCTTTGAATCCTAGTTTCCATCGACTTGTTGAGAGCCGAGACGGTTAGATTTGTTAGAGAAGAGGGAATCATGCCTAGGATCCCTCTAGGATCTGTAGCATCTGGCGATTCTCTCGGAAAGCCATTAGATACAAGCTTCCATAAGAGAGAAAATGAAGACCATCCACATCGAAGTCCACTTTCTGAGACAGAGTTGTGTTGGATTGAAGTGAAAGACTACCTCGGATGACTGAGACGTTTCCAGGCATGATATGCTCTTCATTGATGTCGAAGAAGGTTCTTCCACCCTCTTTATTGAACCATGGATATGTACCTCTGTGCATCTTGAGGAGCTCAGAAGAGTTCAAAGGAGGAGGAGATGGGATCTCTGGCGTGGAAGAGTTAGAGTCTTCTCTTTCGAAGTAATGCAAAGACGTGGAAGGAATCGAGGCGTTCTGATTGAGATCCGTGGCATTCCATCCACCCCAGAAAAACCCAGAAATGTTTCTATAATAAGCAAGAGGTTCCGTTTGTAATGAGCCATAGAGATTTTGAAGCTGAGGCTTGATTGAAGAAGGGGTTTCGTAATCCTGATCGAGACGCACAGGAGAAACGATGGAGATGATCGTAAGTGAGATGGCTATCGAGTGAGACAGAATAGAAGAGATATATAAGAACAACAAGTTCCATTATCGAATGAGTGACTTACCAAAGACCAATTCCCCATCTTTGTCGAGTTCTTCTCCCACCAACCGATGAGCTCTTGCACTTGTAGTTCTCGGTTTGCTATGGCTGCCTTCAGAGACGACTGTGGATCCGTCTCGCTTCCAAAGAGAGCAAAGGCAGCTTGTGCCATCAATGAGAGTGCAAATAGACTCTGCCGCGGCTTCATTGTTGAAAGAATGTGAAGTTGTTGGACGAACGAAAGATGAGAGAAAAGGAAAAGCATTTTCAAAATCTCTCTCTTCTTTTCTCGTCCACGCCTTGGTTCCCCAAATAATTCAAGAAAAGGCTAGATAGTGAAGCTCTTCTCATAGAATACAGAGTGCCAATTCGACTCAACGTTGACGGCCTCTCACTCGAACGCCATCAAGAGTCGTTCTTTCTCTTTCTCTCTTCACTCGCCGTCTACAGCTCAACAATTCATTCAATACACGGTCTCTCGAAATGACTCCCCTCCCGATCTCTTTCTCTCTCTAGCAAAAACAGACGAATGCCGACTTCGTTGGCTCCCCGTGTCGATTGAGTGGCATCGATTTCCTTCAAAAGAGAGCCTTTGGATTGAAGCTCCCCTTTAGGTTCTCTCTCACATTTCCAAAATGGCTTCATCAAGCGAAGTGCAAACCAATGGAAACGATTTTTCCAACTGAAGAACATCCACTCTATAGCCTTTCTCGTCAAGAGACTGATCCAATCACTCTCCCGCCTCAAGCTTATGGACCAAAGTACAATCCCAATCCTGACAATGAAGCTTTCAGAGCTCGTATTGGTAGAGACTTTCGCTCAGATACTTTGACTACTCCCACTCAGGAGATGTTCGAAGCAATGAGCAGGTCATCTCTTGGAGACGACTTCTACGAAGAAGAGTGAGTACTGAGTAGCCTATTCGGGGGGCCTTCTGTCGGGCTCTGACTATCATTGTCTCACAAATCACTCAACTTCACACAGCGAGAACTCTAACTGCTTTCAAGCTGAGATCGGTGAGTATGTCGCTCTCAATACGCAGTCAGGAGCTTATTATTCTCTCACGTTGACTGCTGATCTTCGCTCTTTTTCATTTCTTGCACGATTTTACGTTTCCTTCTTTGATCCATTTCGACTTTCATCAGCCGCTCTAGCAGGAAAAGAAGACGCTCTCTTCGTCATGTCGGGCACTCTCTCGAACCAACTCGCCATCCGTACTCATCTCAAACAACCACCTTATCCCATCCTATGTGATTCGAGATCTCACATTCATCGTTACGAAGGTGGAGGAGCTTCTTTTCACTCTGGAGCTTCAACTCAATTAGTGACTCCTCGCAACTCACATCATTTGACTTGGCAAGACATTTCTCCAAATCTCATCAGAAGCTCATCGATTTTGACTGGTGCAACTAGATTGATCTGTTTGGAAAACACTTTGAACGGCTTGATAGTTCCTCAAGAGGTCATTGTGGAGATTGCAGAGAACGCAAAGAAAGAAGAAGACTTGAAACTTCATTTGGATGGTGAGTCGTCAAACGTCGACCGTGAGCTTTCCAGCCTTGAGTCCCGTCCGAGTGGGGCTTGTCCTATCGTGGTGGACGGTGTCAGACTCGAGTCAAAGGCTGAATCATTGCTGATATTCTCACTTTTCTCCGTCGTCATAGGAGCAAGGATCTTTGAAGTGGCCGCAGAGACTGGCATGAGTCTCAAAGAACTTCTCGAGCCTTTCGACAGTGCCTCCATCTGTTTCAGCAAGGGCATCGGTGCTCCTTATGGAAGGTAAGTTCAGGAAAGATTCGAGTCGAGTGATATCCAGGGTCAGACGTGGTAGACCGAAGTTCTCAAGTTTGAAAAAACCATTACGAAGACACGAAGGGGAGTTTTGATTTGAGTTCGAATGCCTAAGATCTGAATCTGATCCTCCCACCTTTCTCTCTCCTTTCCAATCTCACAGTATGCTAGTAGGTCCCAAAGATTTCATCCTAAAAGCGCGTCATTTCCGCAAGTTGTTCGGAGCAGGAGGTAGACAAACTGGCTGTTTAGCACAAGCAGCCAGAGTAGCCTTATTGACCAATTTCCCAAAGTTGAAAGCAACTCATTCAATGACTCGCTACTTAGCAAGCTCTTTAGAATCTTTGGGAGTAGAAATCCTCTCTGCACCGGAGACCAACATGTTTTTCCTAGATCCATCTTCGATTGGATTTCACCCGAAGAACTTTCATCAAGAGCCAAATTTCTACCCAATCCAATCTTGATTGGAATTTCAAGAATCATGTTACATTATCAAATAGATCCTCAAGCTATTTTGGATTTGATAGAGTTGGTCAAGAAGATGAAGATCGAAGGTGCAAATGATGAAAGGAGATTGGAAATGATCAAGAAGTGGAAGAAGGAAAAGGAAGATAGATGGAATGAAGATATGGAGAGAGTTAGAGGTAGGAATGGGAATGGAGGATATGGGATCACTGATACTGGTTATATGAGAGTCGTCAAGAGGAAAAGAGAGGGAGAAGAATGAAAGAAGGGGCTAGTGCGTCGAGTACTGGGTCAATCATGTGCCAGAGAGAGAAAGGGAAGGGGCGAGAAGGTGACGATTGGAATCGAGTTTGTTGTAATCCATAAAATTGCGAAATGGATGGACAAGGATGTGACAAGAGCAGTTTGAGCGAAAAGAGGGGGCTAGGTTTCAGATCGAAGTCGAGTTCGTGTTGTTGTTTTCCTTCAAACACTCTCTTCCTTATCATCTCGTTCTCTTTCGTTTTGGCTACTATCGTTCTGACTGGATCCGGTTACTCCTTTTCTACAAGATTCATAACAGGAGGAAGAAGATTCCAATTCGTATCGGGCAAGAAGAGGAATTAATCAAGTACCTTGCAGCAACACAGAAGCAAAAAGAAGCCCCTCTCTCTCCTCTCTTGACTCAATCACTCCCATCGCTCTCTTCGCTATCTGTAACAAGTGGATATGGATGGATTGGCATTCAAGCCACCAGTTCGACCTGGAGCAAGAAGGAAATCTGGAGCGAACACTCTTTCTACAAACAGCAACAGCAACAGCAACTCTGGGCCAGAATCACCAACGATTCACAAACAGAGATCCAAATCATCTTTGGGATTCAATCATGAGAGCAGCAACAATCCAAGCAGTTCCTCTTCAACCGATCATAGAATGTTGAAGAGTTCAAACACCAGTCCTTCCTCTTCAGATTCATCAGACGACGATGATGTTGCAATGCCAGATGATTCAAACATGAGTGGGAACAATCTCTACTCTTACAATGGAGCCCCTTCCTCTTCTGCTGCTCAAACCGTGGCTGCAAGTAAACAATGCAATCAGAAGCTACAATCGTTACTATTGGACAATCAGGAAAGAGTTCATGCTGCAGGTAGATTGGGTCAGGAATTGTTGAATCAAAAACGTAAGATAGAAGATTTGAGAGAAGAATTGGAAGAAGTTTTATCCAATCAGGAATCAAATTTGAATCATAACAATGATAATAACAACAATGGGGATAATACTACTGATTCATTGGAGGAATCAAAGTTAAGAATCCAAGAATTGAGAGAAAAGATCGATGGTGAAGTTCAATTGATGGAATCAAACACTTCTAGATTATTGTTGGAATTGGGTGCAAATTCAAACCATTTACCAAATCAAAGCATTCCAATGTCTCCTTCAAAGGAGAAAACAAATCAATTCTCTTTCTTATCCAAAGATCCTTCCTCTGGTGGTGGAACTCCTTCTAGATCTACTTTCAATCCTATAGGTTCTTCCTCTTCCTCTTCCATTCCAGGTCAACCAACTCCAAGACAATCGGATAGAAGAGCTAGGAATAACGCTGCTAGACAATCAGAGGGAGATCAGGAATTCAGAGAGGAAGTTCATAAAGGTCTATTGAATGAAGTTAGAAGGATTAGCGCTCTACTCGTAGAAAGAGATGCTGAAATCGCCCTGTTGAGACAGAGGAATGACGAAAGTGAAAAGGAAATTGGGATTTGGAAACCTAAGGCTTTGGCTTTGATCGAAAGCGAAGGTGAGTTTGACTTCTGGAGAGGAGAGAGGAAGGAAGGGGAGGGAGGGTGGTCTCGTGAGGAGCATTGGAGATTAGGGGTTTTGGAAAGCGCTTGCTGATGGAAGAGATTCGAGATCCTCATTCGGCTCACATGCCAGTCAGATACTCTGAACGAACGAGTTTGACCAGATTGAGAGTCTCATTTCTCATTCCGAGGAGGTCGTTTTTCGTGAGGTCATTCACTTTCAGTGAGCCATACCCATTCTGACCACTCCTTCCTTACTGCTCTATCGACTCCTACCCCTTTCACCAATTTGCAGATGCACTCAAATCCGAGAATTGGGATCTTCATCTTAGCACTCAAGAGCTGGAAGAGAAGCTAGAGACCACCTCTTCAGCTCTTCGTAAAGCCGAAGGAGATAAGAACAAATTCAGTAGAGATCTCTCCAAAGCTCGTGAAACCAGCGATGCTCAAAGAGTGGAAATCGACGAGTTGGGAGCTGAAATCGAGAAGTTGAGAAATCAAAGAGATACAGACGGAGCTCTAGCTCGTAAGGAACAAGCTACAATGAAGAGAGACAATAGTGATCTTCAAGCTCAACTCAAGAGTGTTAGAGACAAGTTATTGAACGATAGAAGCAACATTTCTAGAAGTGCAAGTAATTCAGCAGTCATTTTGGAATCTCCAGAACAAGAAGGAATCGAAAATGATGATCCTAGATTCGGTGGAGATCTTGGAAATAGAAGGAAGTTGGGTCTAAACGATCCTGCAAGTCCATCTCCGGATGCCTCTACTTTCTCTGATGAATTCTCTCGCGGTGGTGCTGGTTCTCCTCTAGGCAATAGACTGGTAGGAAACAAAGAAGTTCAAGATCTTAGAACCAAGCTATCGATGGCTCACAAGAAGGCTGGAAAGGATTTGGCCGAAAGGAAACGTCAGAGAGAAAAGAATGAAGAATTGAGGAAACTGTTGGCCAAGGCTGGAGTCGAAGCACCTGCCGATTCCGAGGATTCTTCGGATGACGATGATGAAGAAGACGAAGAGACCAATTGGAATGATGAACCTAGAACTTCAGCCTCTGCAAAGAGTCTGGCAAAGATGAGAGGAAAGATTCCAAAGAGTTCCACGAGACCTTCCTTCGCTAGTAGACTCGGTCTCGGAAGGAGAAAAGGTTCAAAAGAAACAGAAGAGGAAGAAGAAGATTTCGATGGGGAAGAAGTCGAAGGAGATTCCTCGAACCTTTCAGCCTCTGGTTTGGCAGCCGAAGATCAATCCATTGGATCATCTCAAGGAATGGATCCTGCTTTCTCTACCACAACTCCTCCACCTTCAGTTCCTCGTAGAGTCGGAAAAGGTAGAAGATCAGCAATTCGAACTCAAGGGGGAGACGTTGGCAAAGGAAGTCCTTTGGCTAGAGGATCAGTCACTGCAGATGAAGACGAGTACGATTCTGAAGAAAAGACTTCTTCTCTTGGTGGTGAACACTTCAAGTCTTCCAAGAGGCCGGCCTCTTCTATCATCGAAGCTGGAGCTCTAGGGGATGAATTGTCTGGATTGAATGGACCCGACGATTCTGCTACTAGAGCTGCTTTGGCTCCTCAAGTCACTACTTTAGACGAGGAGGATACCAGTTCAAACACTCAAAAGACTACAGACGGTCCTCAAATGTCGGAAATGGCAACTTCAACTGAACCTCGAACTTCTGTCGATCTAGTAGGTCCAGCTCTTTTGGAAAGAGATCAACTCCACGCAGCTGCTCTCTCTGCACAGGACGAATCTCATTCAAAGGCTCTCTCTGCAAAGGATCAAGATCATGCAGCTGCTCTACTAGCCAAGGATCAAACTCACGCAAGGGTTCTTTCAGATCAAGAGAATCGCCATTCTGATGCAATGACCGAAAAGGAAAAAGCTCATGCAAACGAACTTCTCAATAGAGATTCCGCTCACGCTGATCTTCTCTCCGAGACTCAGAAGGCTCACAATCTAGCTCTTTCTCAAAAGGACACCAATCACGCTTCTATCATCTCTGCTCTCAAAGACAATCATTCAAGAGAAATCTCATCCCTCGAAGATGAGCATGAGAAGGCCCTGTCTGCAAGAGACGTAGCTGCTGCAGCTGCTCTGGCCGCTGCGATAGCAGAGAGAAACAAGACTCACGAAGCTGGATTGGCTGAAGCTAGATCTCGTCATACCAAAGCTTTGGCCGATCAAGTGGATTCTGGAAAAGCAGAACTCTCTAGATTGGAAGCTCAGCATAAGACTCTATTGGCAGAAAGAGAAAGAGCTCACAAGTCGGAATTGGATCGCAAAGATACTTCTCATGCTGCTTCTCTAGCTCAAAGTTTGGCTGAAAAGGAGGAAGAACATGAATCTTACATTAGAGATGTCGAATCGACTCATAAAGGTTACGTGGCACAAGTCGAAACCATCTTCAAGAAGAGTATAGCCGAAAGAGATGCAATCATCAAATCTTCTGGAGAGGAAATCGAAAGATTGAGATCAGAAATCGATCGACTCAATTCTCAATTGGAAACTTCAAGACATGAACTTGGTACTTCAAAATCTGCTCATGCTTTCAAGATTCAAGAATTGGCTTCTACCGAGGCTGAATTAGCGACTGCTGCAGCTGCAGTGGCTGCTGCTGAAGAACGAGAAAGAGAGAGGGAACGAGAAGAAATCAGAAAACAAGAGGAAGCTGCAGAAGCTGATGAATTCGAAGATGCAACATCTGATCTTCATGCTCATCCATCTCCAGCTGTAGGTTTGGGAATCAGTCAAGCTGGAACAAGTCAACCTCTGACCAGAGACCTCTCTACTTCTGGAAGTGAAGCCGATTCTCCAAAGACACCTCAAGATGAGAAGGCTCCTGAAATCGGTGTCAAGAAGGTGGTCTTGGCAGATCTCAAAGATACCTCTTGTCAAACCGACGACGCTATTTGGTCTTCTTATCAACAACAGCAACAGCGTAGGATGTATACCGAATCTCAAGCCGATCCGGAAACTGCTGCTACTAGACCTCCTTCAGCTCTCACCGATGTTCAAACCGAAAGGGATGTCGTTCAAACTCAGGGTGGAAACGGAATCGTCATCCTAGGCGGTCATCGAACTTCTCAGAGACCTAGAGATTCGATCTCTACCTTTGGAGGAAATCGAGATGGATCAGTCAGAGCCGAAAGCCCAGCTCCAACCATGTACACTGTCGGAGCCATTCTACCCGGTCATAGAAGGCCTTCAGGCGATTCAGCTTCTTCTCAAACTGCCGACAAGTCTTCTCCAACGACTGCAGACGTCGTCGTTCCAGACAAGACTAGACCTCCAGTGATGGCTTTACCACCTCCCCCAAGTATGCCTCCTCCACCTGGTCTTCCGGTCAAACGTTCGATGCCACCACCTGCAAGACCTACTTCTCCACCTCCAGCTTCAATGGTTCAAAGAGCTGCAAGAGGTAGCGCTGGTCATCTTCAAGTCCCAGGAGATAGACCTTCTTCTCGTCTATCTGGAGCCGTGAGCGCTCCACCTTCTGCTTACAATGGACCTGCAAATACCACTTCGAGAGCATCTGCTGTTGGGTCAATTGCAAGTGGCAGAAGACAACGTACCATCTCTACGGACACCACTTCTGGAATGACTGTCTCTGAAGCTGCTTCTCTCGGAAGAAGGAAGAGCGTCTCTTCAGCTAGATCAGGGAAAGGGAAACCAAGGATGGCTTCCTCTGCTGCTTCTTTCGCTTCTGATGTCACTTCTATCGCTAGTGGAAGAATGTCGGTCTCTTCTTCTCACGCCTCCGATCTCATCGCTGAAGACGCCAACCGACGAAGGCTTGGTCAACGTGACACGATGGATCCAGACGTCATGTCTGCAATCATGAATTCGATGATTGGAAGCTTCTTATGGAAGTACACTAGGAAGTCGATGGGTAGATCAGGTCATTCAGACAAGAGACATCGAAGATACTTCTGGCTTCATCCTTATACGAATATGGTTTATTGGCAGGTGACGGATCCTGGAGGAGCTGGAGTCAATTCTGGAGTTTCAAAGAATGCCGTCTTTGACGAAGTCAAGGTGGTAGAAGATAACAATCACAATCCTCCAGGTCTTTATCATCTCAGCATCATCTTGAAGACGAAAGATAGGGAAATGAAATTGACTGCTCCGAATAGAGAACAACATGAAGCTTGGGTCACCGCTCTCGATTATTTGGTTTCTAGAAGACCAACTCAAGCAAAGGCAATGGCTGCTGCTTCCATGGGTCAAAAAGTAGTCGATGGAGGGGTAGAAGAAGGGGACGAGACTTTCACTCCGGCTACCAATAGACGTGAGAGATCTAAATCGGGTACAAGTAGATTTAGAATGTTATCTCCAGCAAGAAGTTTCTCGAAGTTGAACAATAGATCAACAGATGCGTTGAATCAAGAAAACAACAATGAAGCAACAGATTCAACTCCAAGAGCTAGAGGTAGCTCGGTTTCTGCGGGTAGCGTCTTGAGCGCTTCTAGGTCGAAACGCAGAGACACTGCTGCTCATGAATACTTGGCAATGCAAGAATCTCAAGCTAATGGAAATCAAAATGGTTCTTCTGTACCTCAAAGTCCAAGGAGATCTTCGATTAGATCGAATAGTTCTTCTTTGTTGGCTCCTCCTACTTCTGCCTCAACTTCAAATCGTCCTAGAGCTTCGGAACTGTTTGGTTTCTCGAGCGGATTGGATAATGACGATAGTTGGGGAGATGCCACTCCTAACAGATTGTCTAAACCTCCAACTTGGAATTCGGATCCTAGATTGAAATCTGCTGAACAAATGTTGGAAGAAGATGAAAAGGATGGTTACGAGGGATTGGATGTGAGTATCAGCGAGTACCAGAAGAAGTCTGTGTGCTTTGATTTTGACTCTCTTCGGTTTACTGACTTCGATCTACTCTTTTCGTCTTCTTTCTCATACACACAGAACGTAAGAGCGTGCTGTGATGGAAAGCATGATGTTGGATCTCTAGCTCACAAACATCACCACCATCATCATCCAAAGTCGTCGAACAAATCACTTCACAAGAGAATGTCTTCAGGTGGATCTTCTTTGAAGCTCAAGAACCAATTGGTCTCGGTAGCAAACAAAGAATTCGGATTGAATGGTTCTTCAAGTCAATCAGTCAGAGCAAGACCGTCAAGTCCTGCACCTCAATTGTCTCTCAACCTCAATGATAACTCTTCTCTTCCTCCGAGAGCTGCAAGTGCTTTGGGTAACTACGAGAACTCAAGTACGAGTTACAACAACAACAATCTCAATTCTACCAAGTCAAGACCTGAAAGTGGTTTCGGAAGCGTCTTTGCGGCTTATGAGAATCATGCAAATTCAAATGGAAACGAAAGCTCAAACGATTCTACACTCAATGGTAAATCACCTCCTTTGACTTATTCGGAGAGGATAGGTCAGATTAGGAGATCAAGACAAAGTACTGGTGGTAGCAAGTGATCGTACGGATGCTACTCACTTCCTCTTTCAGCTTCAATCTTCTGCTTCCATGTTAGCGACTTGATCCTCCCCGGTTCTAAGTCTCAAATCATCAATCACACTCGGTCTTCCCTCTCTTCAAAAAATAAATAGCTCCTAGCCTTGCTTCCCAACCTTTGTCCCTCATTTTCTCTCTCTCTCTATCTCTCTTTGCGTCTCGTCGCTTCTCCTCTCATTAGATGCCTCTGATCCATTCACTTTCTTTTTCCCATTCCTCGATCTGGTCTCTCTCTCTCTTCTGTCTCTATAATCTGTTTCGCATCTCGAGGCCTGCTCATTTCTTTGTCTCATACTTCTCCACTAAATGAAAGCGAAATGATTCGTGAACCAATTTTACTGACCCACAACGACAACAAGACTTCAAATCTTGAAAAGCATTCATGCATCCGGCAGAACACTCAAGTCTGTGGAGGTGCTTTGATTTGAGAGATGAAAATACAATTAGACGAACGAACAGATTGACTGCGAAAGAAACAGAATGAAAAGAAGGCGAGAAAAGTGTAGAACAGGATCGAATTGCAAACGAGACGATTTGACTCTCCCTATGTAACTTGAGAAGGAGAAGGATGAGATCGAGGCGGGGGAGGAGCCATGAGAAGTTCGTCCAAAATCGGAAGGAAAGGTACTCCATTCGAAAGATTCGAGTCCTCGGAAGGAGACAAGGTCGCAATGAAGCGATCGATGTCGTTTTGCATTCTCTGTTGGTCTTGAGTACTGAGATATTGATCCTGATAATCGAAATCCATTTCCAATCCCGAAGACGAAGGTTGGACTGGATTATTCTGAATCGAGCTGAGATTGTTGTTTGGATTGGTAGAGGAATAAAGATTGAAGTCGTTGCTCGAACGTTGACTATGCTGTTGATGTTGATTTGCATATTGGCTGCCGCCTGATCCAAGAGGTACGTAGTTCATTGGCTCATTATTGCGCTCTAGTTGGACTGGTCGAAGGGTTACACCTTGCTGTTGCCCGCCATTGCCAGAGGTAGAATTCGAATAGGAGGAAGTGTAAGTTGGAATTGAGTTGGAAGTGGTGGTAGTCGACTTAAGTGGCTTGATGGGTAATTGGAACGTCGTGAAGTCCTGGATTGCTGTAATGTCTCTGGATCGATGTTGGATGACTGCAAGACGTAGAGATCGCAGAACCACACACATTCGACAATTCTTCAGGACGAACCCTTCCGAATCCTGGTAGAGAAATAGAGGAATGAAAGAAGGCATCATCAGTGAAAGATCGAGAAAGCCATGAACGAGAAAAAAAGCTTAGAACACTCACGACGAAAGATTGGATGAAATCGATAGATCTATCGACGTCTCTCATGAGACTTGCAGCTTCATTCCCAGATACGCTAGGCTGCAACAGTTGAATCAGAAGGACCGAAGCGGCAGAGAAGATCCTATCTGGTAACCAGAACCTCGACCATCTGACTCCTACAGCTTCTTTGGTAGATTTACCAACTTTGGTTTGAAGTAGCTGAATGATGTGTCTAGCAGAAGAAAGACAAGCTGAAGTCGAGAAAGCGTATTCGGGTCTCTGATAACCGCTTGCGTAATATCTTCTGTGAAGTTGAAGTAGCGAAGAATTCAACCAGAGAGAAAGAGCTACTTTTTGAGATACCTTCCAAGGTTCTTCGTGTTCCATTGTAGGCGAATTTGGATCGATCTTGCAGGACGCCGGGATTGAATCTGAAAGATTTCGAATCTCTGCATCGACTGACATGATGTTTTGATAATTGGAGTGAGGTTGAGAAGCTTCCCATATCCGATGTGCGAAAGACTGTGAGATTGAAATCGAGATCGAGAGACGAGCGACGTCAGATTTTTGTCTCTTTGGAAGATGAAGACAACACCTTGTAATTTTACTCACTGCTACTTTGGAAGTGTATGGAAGCCAAGTGAAAGTCTGCAGGACGAGGGTGAAGTTTTGCATCAGTGTTGGTGAAATTGAGACTTCAGAAGCGTAAGAACCTCGGAAAACTCACCACTTGGACCGAAGAAGAAGGAGGTAGACCCATACCTTCCACTAGATCATCGTCTTCAATCTCCACAGGGAAACCAGTAGCAGTCGGAGTGGCAAAAGGAACATGAAGAGCGAATCCGACTCTATACTGTAGAAAGTGTTCGAAGTTTCTGAGATTCCAATAGATCCTTCTAGCTTGTTCTCTCTTCAAATGAGATCCATAACCGAAACCTTTCTTGACCACCGGCACGCCTCTAGCTTCATCTTCTCTGTCTCTAGACCATTGCCTTTCATCGCTCTCTGCAGTTCCTAGTTGACCCCAACCAATAACTTCGGCGGCTCTCAAAGATGCAGAAGCCAAATTGATGAAGAAAGGCCATCTTCCTAACCTTTGAGCGAAACCTTTCATCCTAATTGTAGTTTGAAAACCTTCCATTGTGGGAGAACTGAAGAATTGAGACATGCATAGAATAGCCCAACTTGCAGAATGCCATCTATCCAGTAGAATCGAAATATCTCCTCCGTATTCTGGTGGAAGTAAACCTAACAACCTAATCTCTTCTCTGCTCAGAACTGATCCAACATCTGAACAGATTGCCAACATCAGAGCTGCAAAGGGTAGTTCTGGAAGTTCGTCATTCGGATCGTTGGATCCCAACCAGAGTTTGAACTTGGAAAGCGAAGCTCGAAAAGTAGGTTCATGAATCGATCTATCCATCGGTTCTATCTCTCTGAAATGGAAATCTGCTATCCAGTCCAAAGTCATTGGACCTGGCAAAGACGATATGAGTTCTCGTACCATTCTTGATCTGTAGGTTGGACCAGTACTCGGCGGAGTAGCACCTACGGAATCGGATCTTGCTCTTGAAGGAGTCGGAGAAGAGACTAGAGATTCTGATTCGTTCCTCGCAAGGCCCCACCAAAAGCTACCCATTTGCTCGGCAATTTCATGTACGACCTGAGGAAAGTAAGATGAGGTTCTCTATCAGTACTAACTTTGACTAGCGGGAGGATTAGCGAAGCACTTACCTTGTCCTCTCTCTCCTCCTCGAGATTCGAAGGCTCTAACATCTTTCTCTTCCCAGCTGCGGACGTTGAGTTAGAGGATTCAGGCGATTTCGAAGATGGTGCGGATTCCAGCTCTTTGATCCTAGCTTCCAACATCTGGATCTTGAGCTGAGAAGCATCGGATCGTTGATTTGCGGTAGTAGAAGGTGATGATGAAGAGGAGGTGGCTTGAGGATTTGTTTCAGTTGAAGAGATAGCTAGTTGTGCTTCCAATTTCTGGATTTGATGTTGTAGTTGAGCATTCTTGGCCAACAGAGCTGCGTTTGTAGGACCGAGATTAGGCTCTTTGAGTAGCTCATCTCTTTCGTCTCTGTAAGAAAGAAAAGAAGAGGGAGAGACAGAGTTTAGCTGAAGTCCCACTTCTTGACGCTTCGAGCTTACTCACCCCCATCTACATTCATGTGCAATTCCTCGTCGGACGCAGCTGATTTGGATAGCAGTCAGAAAGGGGAAAAAAAAGAATTGGGTCAGGCGAAGAAGGAGATGAATTGAGTGGAGGCGAAGATAAGAGACTCACGATTCGCATCTCGGGACGTTTCTGATCAATCGAGATCATGGTAATTTGAAAAAGAGGAGAAGGAAACTCGAATCAGTCAACTGAAGCTTGAAGAATGAAGTGGATGGGCTATCTTTGCTTTGTCTCCATATTCACCGATCGCATTTGATCTTTCGACTCTTGCAAGGAACGCACTGTAGAAGGAAAGCACAGGACAAAGGTGGAAGAACAAGGTCAGAAAAGTAGCTTTTGGAAATCCCTCGAAGCAGTCAGAGAACTCACTGAGAGGACTTGGCGTCTGCGAGATGACAGGAGAAGGGAAGGCTGTGTTAGAGATTGAGACCTTGGAGGTTTCCATCACGATTGAGTTACTCACGGTCTCTTGACTGGAGCTTTGCTCTTCTTTTCAGGAGGCAGACTCTCATTAGAAGGGAGAGGAGCAGAGTTGGAAGTAGAGGAAAGGACAGAGTTGCTACCAGAAGCAATCAATTCGTGAGGAAATGCAGGGAAAGAAGGATTGTCGTTTAGCGAGGGCGAGAAGGTTGGATTGTGAACCGAAGATGGAGAAGTGAAGTTGGAGTTTGTACCATTGCTATAAGCAGATGAAGAATTGTTCGTAGTGACAGAGGAAGAAGAGGAATTCAAACGAGACCTGTAAGAAGACGAAGAGGGTTTTTGATTGGACGCCATTGGCTTTGGAAGATTGAGAGCTCTTCTCTCTTTTGGATTCTTGTTTTCTCTCTTCTTTCTTGTCTGCTGTCAGTTGAGAAGTTGCTACTGGCTGTCCATGGGAATCAAATCTCCCAAGTTTGATGGGAGGAGTCAGAAGTGAAAAGATTTCTGTGAAACCAAATCTCGTCAAAACGCAATGTCATCCTTTTTAGCGCCTATTACCCTCGGTTTACGCTGTCGAGGAGTACTGTCGGTCTTGTCTATGTAGACAGATAACGACATGTGCATGACTTTTTCGTCAAGCCAACAAGATCTGTTTGTTTACTCAGCCGCAAGTGACTCGGAAAAAGGTTGGAGGATCGCACGAGGTGGCCCGATGAATCAATCGGGAAGAACGAATGTGAGAAAGCCAGAGTCGAAGTTGATTTACTGATACAGATTGTAGTTATGTACTTGTACAAGAGAAATAGAGAGAAAAAGCGGAGACGTTTGAACGAGCTATATGGGGTGAAAAGTGCGTAAAAGTTCAAGCAAAGGAAACTCTCTTTTTCTTCATCGCTTTACCTTTTCCTTTCTCTTGCTGGATCTCTCCTCCAGATCCTCTTCTGGAAGCTTTTCCAACACTCGACTTCAAGACCGAGACTGGTTCGACTGTGCTCTGTTCTTGCTTCTTTTTGAGATTGGAATCCGATCGTTTCCTCTTCATTCCTGTCACTGAAGTCGACTTCTCCTGCGATTCCAAATCTTCTCCAAAATGATTTCCTCCTGAATCTTTCCCTTTCCCTTTCAATCTAGAGACAATGTCAGAAATGGAACTCGTACTCTTACTTCCTGATTCAGCTTCTTGATCGTTCGAAGACTTGCTATTACTACTACTACTCTGAGCCTTTCTTCTCTCCTTTCTCTCTTTACTCTTTTGTCTCATTTGAGCCTTGAGTTTAGATTTGATGTCTGCTTTCGACTGGTTGGGAGAATGACGAGATTTGGAGTTGGACGAGAGAGTTTGGAGTTGGGACAGAAGTTGAAAAATGTCAATCGACAGTTTGAGCCTAGGATCTGCAGTTCGATAGCATCTGAGCTTTTTTTGGCTGAGTTCATCAAGAGAAAGTATAGGGCTCGAAACTGAAAATTGAGGTCATGAAAGAACATGAAAAAGAGAGAAGACTACTCATTCTCTCATCCATTCTTCAATCTTAGAAGGAAGACCACCTTCGCTCCTCTCGAACCTGTCTTGACCATTTGAAAATTACCATACTCACATTAGCCTTAGTATTAACCTTAACAATATGAACAGATTCAGTTCCATCCTTCGCCTTCTCTACCGCACCTTTGACTTTTACACTATTACTCCCAACCATTGGTCTACCATTTGAATCAAATTGAAACTCCTCAGGTTTTGAACCTTTCCTTCTCTTCTTGTCCTTTCCTTTTGCATCTGGATTCTGAGCCAACTTTTTCAATCGAATCGCTTCCTTCCTCTTCTTTTCCCATTCCTTTGATTTCTGGATTTTTTCATCATCTTCTGAATCCTTTCTACTTGAAATGTTGTCTACGAGAGAAATCAGATGAGAGATTCCCAAGGATTCAGAGAAGACCTTTGGAGATTTGCCAGGTCCTGGAGCTTTCTTCATTCGCTTGATTGGTCGAGAAGAGATAGACATCGTGGGATTGAGAGAGAAGGAAAAAGTCACAGCCAAACGTTTGTCTCCTTGTCCTCCTATCCACATCAAGATTGCTTTGATTCTTCTCAATCATTCATTGAATCACTGCATTCAAATCAACAATCTCAAGCAGTAAAGGGAGACGTTGTCATTAGAATGTCGCAGTCTCATTTGACCACTTTGGCAGCTGCTCCATCGACGTGCAAGCCAGTTCATGATGCTGTCTCAATGTCCTTGTCAATCTTTCTCTCTTTCGGTTTAATCATCTCTTATCTCCCTCAAATCATCAGAATAGTTAGAAACAAGTCTTCTCTAGGATTCAGTCCCTGGTTCTTGCTCTTGGGAGCCACCAGTAGTGCGAGCAGCTTCTTGAACATCGTCGCTCTTCAGTGGGGAATCGTAAGGTGTTGCTCTCATGTAGTGAGTACAATTCACAAAGTAGGAAAGACTGAGACTCGGTCTTTTCATCGCAAAAAGAGGGTGGAGCAGGACAAAGGGGCATACATTCAAAGATAGCCTCTCTTAATCAATCTATCTCCTATCTCGTCCATCTCTACCCATTCTGTCTTCTCCAGAATGCTGGTGCTTGTGCAGAATCGATGCTTGGAATAGTCCAGGTCGGTCTTCAGTGGCTCATGTTTATCATCATGTGAGTGTCGATCTTCCTTGCTTCCTGACCCCTCTTCATCTGTTGTTCTCATCTTACCACTCTCTCATCGATCTCTTCTTCCCACTTCTCCTTTCCATTCCTTATACTACTTTCCCAACAGCCTCATCCTATTCCTAGTCTACTACCCAAAGGAACTCCGATACGAACATTCCATCTCTCTCTCTTCTCGACAACGACACAATCAATCTGGATTCTCTGGAAATTCCTCCTCTCCTTCAAATTCATCTCTTTCATCCGAAGATCAAGAAGATTTGGATTCTCTAGATTCTCACATAGTCAACAATTATTCCACCTTCTCTCAATCTCAAACTCCAAACGAGAGTGGAATGAATTTACCTCCAAACGCAATCTCTTCCTCTGGAGTTCCAGCAAAAGGTTTGGCAGCTAGACTCAAGAAACAAGAAAGAGAAAATCATAATGAAGCAGCAAGTTCTTCAGCTTTTAGTAGATTAGTTCCTACTTTTTGGCCAGTCTGGAAAGCTCCTGGAGCTCAAAATGATGAAGGAGATGCTTCTTCTTTTACTATCAATAATGATTCTAGTTATGTCGCTACTCCTAATGCTCCTATTCATGGTGCTAATGGAGCTCCAACTTCAATTTCAGGAACTCCAATGGGTGGTGAAAATCAATCATTGTTGGGTGTTCCGGCTGGTTCAAGTGCGAGTGCTTTCGCTAGATCTGGTGGAAACGCTCTTTTGGCTCCTCTCTTGAAAGCTAAACACAAGAGGAGAAGAAGGAGTACTAAACAGAGAACTCCGGAATGGTCCTTGGCTTTGGCTATGGCTTGGGCTACTGGAATCCATTTGTGAGTCGAAGAAGCCGATTTCCTTTCTATTCGCAGAGAAAATTCTCTCACTCTCTTTGGTAATACTAGAGCTAACCTTTACAATCACTCTTCCACTTCTTTCCATCTCCTCTCAGCGTCTTCATCCTAGCAGTCACTCTACTCCTAGTCTCTTCACTTCCAGATTCTTCCTTCCCAACTCCATCAATTCTCTCAACTTCAACTTCAAGATTCTCTTCTTATCTTCTACCATTGGTTTCTCCTTATCCTGGAAACTCGAATGGTCTCCTCTCGACGACGACTCTGATGGCTCCTTCTTCTAGACTCTTGGTTTCGAGATGGGCCACCTTTTTGGGAGTTTCTGGTGCTGCTTTGGCTGCAGCTCAGTACATTCCTCAAATCATTCACACTTCAAAGGCGAAATTGGTTGGAAGTTTGAGTGTTCATATGATGTTGCTTCAGGTTCCTGGAAGTGCTATCTTTGTTTATTCAGTAAGTCTTTCGACATTGATATCGACTTCATTGCATTCGGATCGACTGATTCGCGATGAGGCGATGTTGATCAGATGTTGTCGGATTCTCTAATCGAGACCCTTCTGTTCTAACTTTTGACATACTTGACTCTCTACTTACGAATCTCGATTTGTTCCGATTTTCTCTCACAGTTGGCGATCCGACCTGGGACGGATTGGACCTCTTTGGTAGCCTTCATTTGCACAGGAGTCCTACAGCTAGTCCTTCTCATTCTATGTTTCGCTTGGAAACTCAGACAGAAAAGAGCTGGAATCGATGACTTTGGAAGACCTTTGCAGCAAGCAAACACTGGAGAAGAGAGAGCTGTTGGAGATTCGTAAAATCAGGTTGAGCTTTGTCTACGGCATCATTTTCCATCACTTTCTTTCTTGAGTGCAGGGCGCTGTCTCTTTAGGTTTCTGGTTTGACAACTTGCTGAGGTACAGCTTTGCTTCTTCGCTTTTCAGATCACTCAAGAGAGCCATTCTCCTTTTACTTTAGATACATTCTCTACATCTCTCTCTTCTTTTCAATTCTGTGGGCTACCAAACATTACGGTACTAGATACGAACGAATGGATGACGTTCTTTGATGATACATTACCATGAAGACGACGTTAAATGAGCGTCATCTTGGAATTGCTTGATGAGACAGACAGTCGCGACCGATTGAGGAGATTTAAGATTCTCTACTCGCGATCTGAAATTGTCTGAATGTATCAGAAGAAGTAAAAGATCATTGATTCTTGAATGTACAATTTGGTTCTTGTTTTGGATCTCGTTTCTCCAATCAGTAGTCGTTCATTGATCTCTTCTTCTCCAATGCCCAACTTCTCTCGAGCTACCTTTGATCTTTTCGGGTTGGAAGCAAAGAGTTCTGAACAGTGATCGAAGGAGATAATCAGGAGAAACCTGGGTGACAGACGTGACTTTCATCGACTAGGCAAGGAAAGGAGAGACGTGATCATAGACCGAGAGACATCTCTCTCCTTTGGCAGGATCGCCATTTGAGTTTTTTGAAAGGAGTGAGACATAAAAGATAATAACTTAAGTTAGCACAAAGAGCTTGAAATGATAGTCGTGAAGCCTGTGAAGAGTGCATTATCCGCAATCGAAAGCGAAAACAAACAACAACGACTCACATTTCTGACCAGCCCTCAGTGTCGTCAACTTCACTTTTCCGCTTGCAATTGGCTCCATCTTCTTCATTTTTCCGATTCTGCTTTTCCAAAGCTCTGAAGCCTCTTCGAAGTCTCGGACAACTAGTTGTGTGATTTGAGGAGTAGAAAGAAGGAGGTTGCTCAAGTAACCCTCAGGGACGCTATCGATGTCAGGATAGTCAATGATCAAAACTCTCAAGCTTTCAGGAAAAGTGCTCTGAGAACTTTCCGAGGAAGGCTCTAAAGCGAGAATCTTCAGACTTCTGAAAGCAGAATAATCAACCTTCGAGCCATTAGGATTTGCAAATAAACCACACAGATCCATGACCGCCAAAGAACTTGAGAATTGTTTTAATCCTGAAAGGGAACTTCCGAAAGGGGCACTTTTGTCTGTGTCTGCGCAAAAGTTTGGGACGATCAGCTCGAGTCTCTCGAGCTGAGAATTCACCTTAAATAGATGATAGATGGCACTCGACTTTCTGCTCCCACAGTCCCAAATCTTCGACCTTTCTAGACTTGAACCCCACCAAGTTCTTGGACATGCTTTGTCCGATGAGAAACTGATTGAAATCGCTAGATCTCTGATGTTGGACTTGCCTTTGAACGCACAGCTGTGTTCGGCCAAGAAATCAGCCGCCTCAGTAGTGATTGAGATAGGTAAAATGAGAGAGTGAAGGAGCGGACAAAAGCAAAAGATCCATATCGCTTCCTGTGCAGTGAGATGGGTGTTGTCGTCCTTGTCCACTTCCAGAGGATCGAAGAGATGCAGTCTTTGGAGTAATTGAGTGAAAGGAAGAGGAATCTGCCTTCCATTGACCTTCTTCGTAAAATGAACCATACAGAGCTCTCTGAACATGATGACCAAAGTCTCTAGATCGTTTGCCTTCTCAAGGATGTGAGCTTTGATAGCTTTTGAAATGCTTGCCCGAGTTTCATTGATAGTGGGAACTCTCATCTTGTTGTTCAGAATTGTCTCGATCCATGGAAGCGTTATAGACAAGGATTTGATAGAATTTGGTGATTGAGGATCTTTGTTGACCAGTTCAGAGAATGAGGAAATTTGAGATGCTTTGAGCGTGACATTTTGAAGTAGAAGCGATTCCCACAAACGGTAAGCTCCAGAAGAAGTCAGAGCTAATGCTGCGAGAGTAGAATCTCTCAATCTTTTGAGAGTATAAAAGCAAAATCCAGTCAGACCTATTCAGAGAGCTGCTAGAGAAGGTTATGCCAACGAGAAGCGATTAGCGATGGAACTCACTTTCTTCCCTCGATTTTCTCTGCATCTTCTGCATCCTCTTCAACTTCTGCCCAACTCTTGATGTGAAGAGCAATGTGATCTGCGATCTCTTCTGGAACGTTATGTAGGCTAGTTGGCTCTTTCTTGACGGTGTCCTTTGTGTTCATTTTGGGAGTGAGTGGTCGAAAGAAGAAGGTGAAAAAGTTGAGAGAGCGAAGAAAAGTCAGGCAAGGAATGATGATGTTCTGCAATGACCGTTCGGGTCATGTGTTCCTGTTTGTTGTGACCTTTCATCAAGACAAAGCTAAAGTGAATATATTCAGAGCTTTCAGACATATCAAATGTGATAGGATCGGGGTAACGAACGACTCTCTCCGAACAGAATCTTCCCTTTTCTTCTTCTCGACTTGTGGATCTTCTCTTCCTTCTTCTCCAACCACTCATTCACTTCCTCCTCCTTTTCGATTCTTCTTCGATTCTTCTCCTTTCATCTTCCTCCAGGTTCATGACAAAAAGCAAGACCAAGTTGAAGGATCCACTCACATCGATCCCAGTCGAGACTTTCACCAGCATTTTTCGATTCCTTCCCCACTTTCTTCACTTGCAACTTCCCAAGTTTCTCGAAGTTGGCTTCAAGCTCTGCTCTCTGATCCGACTCTCTATACGGAAGTGGATGCATCAAACTTTTTCCAAGACGAAGATGTATCTGCCCTGCTCTACCACCTCAATCGATGGTCTATTCTTTCGAACCATAGGATCGTCAAGCTTACAGTGAACCTAAACCCTTTCGTGGAAGAGGCGATTTACCTACAGAGCAAAGAAGGCAGGGCTACTGGGCTCGATGCTTTGTTACTGGCTCTGACTAACATGAAATCCAGTCTCAAGGAAGTCTTTGTCAAGTCGCTCGCTATCAAGGATGGCGGTACGACGAAGGGGGAAGCGTCAAATGTTCTTATTCCATTGCTACAACACCTTTCGGACTTTCCTAAGATCAAGAAGATCAATCTAGTGGTTCCTTCACCAGTCTCTTTCATAGTCGGAGATGAAGTTGGGATGTCGAAGTGCTTCTCAATCACGGACAATTTCGGTTCTGACGTGGGGGACGAAAGCAACGCACTCCAGTCGAGCATTCGAGAGCTAATGCGAATAGGAGTAGCATTTGCAGGGCATCAATTCAAAGCTTTCACTGTCTTGGAGAGTGATGAACTGTCTCATTCTATCAGGTCAGATGTTCTTCAAGTCCTAATGAGATCCAGAGACACTCTTCATTCCCTGGATCTATTAGAATCATCTTCATCCACTTACTTAGGTCACGGGTTCGAAGAGCAATATCTAGACTTCGCTCTCGGCTGTCCTTATTTGACTTCTTTGGCTTTGGATGTGAGGAGACGTGAAGATGAATCAGACATTCTACACATCCGTCTAGGCGTTCATGTTTCAAGGAACTAGTCTTCAAAACATCAGGTGTAAAAATCGATTCCGAATCTTTTGTGCAGTGGATAGGGAACTCTTTGGAAAGATTGGATCTGAAAGTCTCATGCTGCACTGTTCGAAGCATGGTAATGGATTATGCAAGCTTCAAGTCAATTCTTTCCAGCTCTAGAAATACTTTGAAGTCTCTGGTCCTGGACGCAATATACTATTCAGACACAGACAAAGAATTGGAAGGTTTTTTGGAAGACTCTTCATCGTTTCCAAACCTAGAAAGTTTATCTATCCGTAATCTCGACCCTGATTTGTATGGTTTCTTCTCAAGGTCTAGATATCTTAGATTGACTTCTCTCTCAGTCATCGACCGAGGATGTGAAGATCATGAAGCTAGTCTCTCCTGTCTTTTCAGCATTCTGGAGGGTTTTGGTTCAAGATTGACTCATCTCTCTCTCAATATAGAGTTCCCGGAAGGCTGTCGTCCTCAAGCTCCTCTGGATCTGAGATTGCAATTTCCAAAATTAGAATCACTGGTTTTCCATGACGTTTGCTCTCAGGCTTTAGTCCAATGGCTATCCCAAATATCTTATCCTTCTTTGGCCTCCCTCGCTTTAGGCTCAGGACACGGAAGGTTCTTCCAACAATTTTCGAAGGACAACAATCTGAAGGAGCAGTAGATGGGGAATAATTGAATCATTCAACTCAAGGATGAAATGAGATGTCGCTCAGTCACATCAACTTGGTCAAGATAGGAACAGGGAGCTGAAAAAACGGTGTTGATCTATAGAAACAATGTCAAATGTTAGAGATGGTCGAGATGAGGGGAAAGTTCAGATTTAGGTTCGCCAAAGTCAGACAAGGTGATTAATGGATGGAATAGACGTTACAGAGGATTTCAGCCTTCTTTACTTTTTTTGTAGTTGACTTCATGCTTCTCCTCATACTCAATGCTGATCTCTTCTCAGTCTTCTTGTTGCTACTCTGTCTACTTCCTAACTTTCCACTCGAACGGAAGTTCAAGTGCTGAGAGTGATCTTCGAATCCTCGAAAAGGTTATCAGACGCGAGAAAATTAGGCACAGAAATAGACATTGGAGGGAAATAAAATTACAGAGAGACTTCATTACGAAGAGTCAGAAAATGCGAAACGGAATGTCAGAAATGGCTGAAAAGAAATGGGTCGAGATGAACTAGAATTCATTGGATTTTTCTTCCAAAGCTGTTTGAAATGACGATTGAGAAAGAAGAAAGGGAAGAATGCGAAATTAGACCAGTCCAGTCTACAACAAATTATAGAACAACCATCCTGTTCAACTCACCCTTTTTTGCCGCTCTAGTTTCCTTGATGATTCCAGCACAATACCTGTCCAAAATCTCTACATAAGGTTTCAAGCTAGTTTTCTCCCATTCCATTCCTTTCCTAATCTCCTCTCCTTTATTAGAATTTTTATTAAATTCTCTCAAAACCATTCCAACAGTTGGACAATCCTTCAGCGGATCGAAATCTTGAATCATTTCCACATTTAGTGGAATACAAACATTTCCAGTAGAAGGATGAACCACAAAAGGGGATTTCAACAAATGATTCATTTTCTTTGAAACTTCCGAATCAATCCTTGGATAAGTATATTGTAAAATGATATCTTCCAAATGAGGTTTCCAAACATTTTGTCTTTCCTTTTTAATCTTATTCATTTCATTCATGATATCTCCCCATTTCTCCAAAGATCTTCTAGTTGGATCTTTTTCCCATTTGGTTCTTAATCTAGAAATGATTTCTAAATCTCCATTGGATTGATTGGTAGGTAATAAATCTAACAAGGTTTCCCAATGTTTTCTCTCTCTGAAACAATTTTGATCTTTTAAAATGACTTCTACGAAAGCGTCTTTTAATGGACCTGATTTCTCATCATCTCCTAAAGCTCTTTTCAAAGATGGATGTAAGGTTCTACCATGAGTTGGATTAATCGAACCTGCATTAACTTTTTTCAAACTTTTCCCTGATCCTTTGATGATTTCCAACCAACCTACTAGAGATCTTCTACATTCATCTGTCAGATTGAAAGCTTCTGAATCTGAAATCCATAAATGGATACCTCTCCTACCTGAATAGACCCATAACAAGTGTTTGAAACCGAAATCATCTCGTAAGGTTGAATCCAGGACCTTGACTGCTACTGCGATTAAACCCCAACATCTCTTGCAGATGGCTTTGTCTGAACAGCACACTCTGATGTCATCGTAATCCGTGATATCGATATCAAAGACCAATTCACGAGCTACTGGCTTGAACGCTGTCTTGTTGACTGTCTTTTTGTCTTTTGGCTAGATCGAGAGTGATAAGGGTGAGAGAGTTGATAGGAAGAGATGTCAGAGGTCGACCCATAAGATCCCTAATCCTATGCCTCTTTCCAAATTCATTTGATCTCTTTCTAATTCTTCCATCATCGCCAATCACTCGGATTAGACTCACCTTTGCACTATAGACGGGACCGATTTCGAATCTCAAAGGATCGACTCTACAAACCTCCTTTTTGAATTCCTCCCAATTGTTGAAAGAGTTGTATCTGAGATAAGCATCGTTCTGCAATGTGAAAGCGAATTCTCGATTGACGAAGTTCTTTGTGGGTAGATGAGGTTGATCTCGATTCAACCAAGTGAATAGGGATTTGAATGGGAGTAGGTTTCTAGTGTAGGATCGAATCGCTGATGGATCCGTCGAATCGGATATCTCGAGACTTGGAGGAATCGATTCAGAATGATTGGATGAATGAGTAGAAAGAAAGAAGGAAGGAAGTTGTGAGTATAAGATGCTGGCTTGATCCAAGCATAGCAACCTCTGTCACTGAGTCTGCTATCTGATCCTCGATCCCTGTCCCTCCTGGCTACTGCCTCGTTCTATCCCTTTTATCTCGTCATTGGCTACAGTTTACACGTCTCAATGCCCTCCGAAGCGTGTTCAAGGTATCCATGCCAGCCTCCTCCTCCTTCTGTGTGCATCTCTCTACTCACGCCTTCTCGTCCAAGTTCATGATTGCAGCTTCTGTTTCGTCGTCTCCAAAGTCTAGATCCACATCCATATCCGGAGGTAATGGTCTTGCTGCGCGAGGTAATGATGTCTGAACAGGTGTTTGAACTGCTGCTGCCATTTTAGTGGTGTGGTGTAAAAGAGTTCAAAGTGAATTAACTCTTCGAAATTATGGGGTGCACAAAAAACACGTCACGTCACACAGTTATCATCTCTCAAAAGCTCGTAATGAATGATGAGATAGATTAAAGCAGTCGATAAAATAACAAATAGTTACCAAAAAGCAAGCCCATTCACTTGTTCCACTCTCACACCTCCCCCACCATTTCTTCTCGTATACTCGCGTATCATCTTGAGACAAGAATCTTCTGTTGCTCCACAGACATCCCCTTCCTCATCTGCAAATGGTGGAGGCAGATACAATCGATCAGGCTTTGAGAACGAAGATGAAGGATGAGAAGAGAAAGGAGCTTCTTTTACAGAACGACCTGAGGTTGAAGGATTCTCATTTGTTACTTTGTCTTGATCCATTGATGATTCATCCTCATCTGTATTCCAAGGACTCAGAGAATCATCAACCTCATCGAGCTCTAAATCGTCAACCTCCCCAGATGTGTGTTCTTCTTCGTCCACATCCATGTCTCTCGAACTCGAAATGCTCTCATCATCTCCTCTTATATCAACCTTTGACAACCTTCTCTCAGTTTCGAAATGCAATCTATCATTCCGATACTTTTCGATCCTAACCCTTCTAGATTCTTCTCTCTTGATGGCTTGTTTGAATTCATCCTTTAAATCCAAAGTCGGTAATCGATTCCTAGATTCAGTTTTGAAAACTTTCATCAAAGATTCTCTCAATTCTTCATCTTCTTCCACTCCGTTTCCATTTCCACTACTACTACCACTTTCATTACTACTTTTACCTCCTCCAGAACCTATCGAGACTGATTTCCAAATCGATGAATCATCTCCCAAGATCCTAAATCTCAATCTTTCATCTTCGATAGGTTTCAATTCTTCCATGATTCTTTCCAAAGGAACCAAAGTTGTCCTTATGATGATCCTTTTCAATCTCTTAGATCCCAATAAGAATGATATTGAACTTCTAGGTAGGATTCTTAAACCTGGTAATAATTGACCATTTGCGCTGGAATGTCTTTGGGGTGGGATTGGTTTGGTTAGGACTAGATGAGTTAGAGAAGTTAGGTTTGAGAGGGGAGTCAAGAGTTGACCTGGGAATGAGACTAGCTAGAGAGAAGGAAAAGGATGGATTAAGAGAAGAGAAAAAGGGTGGAAATGGTTAAGTTAGATGACGAAGTCTCTCTCTCTCTGGATTGAACAGGTTTTACTCACTTCTAATCTCTTCAAAGGTAGATAACCTCCGTAAATCTCTTCACTTAATCTATGAATTCTATTGATTCTATTCCCGTTGAAACCGTTATTCAACCCTTCATCTGAATTCTGAATCTTTCTGTTCTTCATTCCCAACTTTAATAAAACTTGTTGTTTCTCTCTGATTTCTTCCACCATTTCCTTTTGTTTCTTTATGAGACCGTCCAATATGACTGGAGATTTCAAATTGATCAAGGTCAGTTGTCTCAGATTCTTCATCATATAAAGACCATTTGAAGGAGAATAAGTAGAGTCGAGATTGAGAACCAAATGAGTGATCGAAGGTAAAAGTTGTAATAAACGATCTGAAATCTCTGGATTCGTCGATGAGGATTCCGTTGGAGATGGATTCGAAGAGTTTGAAATGTAGAGAGATTTGATCAATTGACAAAGATTCAGATGGAATGGAGATTGTTCGCTGGATGACGAGATGGAATCGTGATTTTCAAAGATGGTTCGTTTGAATAAAGATAGTTGATGATCTGATTCTAGAATGACTCTGGTGTATAAGATTGGTTTTAATGCAATGTTTGTGGATGATTCCAATTTCAATAGAGTGGAAATGAAGCGAGTCGAAGTAGAAGCTACGAAGTAGATTTGCGAGAGGATTTCAGAAGGTAGACGACAAGAGGCAGATAAAACTTGTCTCTGTCGATCTAGATCTTCTTGCTGACTTGAATTTGACCTTGATTCTGACTCTGCAGTCAATTTCATATGATATCGATGTTGGTTGGTGAGAGTAAAGAGCGAAGAAGGATGAATAAGGACTTTTCGAGATCTCTGTGATGCTCTTTGACCAACGATCCATCACGACCAATAATCTCGATTTCTCAATAACAAGTTCTCTCAATCTCGATTGCAGAACAACAACCAAGTTTCAATCAATCAAACAACACGTTCGATTCGCAAGAAGAGGGAGCGAGCAGCCAAAAGTGGAAAGAGAGGCTCAAAGCGGACGCTGAAAGTGAAAAGAGACAGACAGTTAAGAGTGAGTAGAGTAGAGCAGAGATCTCTGTCATCGGTCCTTCCCTGACCGTGTAGTACAGTTCAAGCACATTGAAATCAAATGTCTCAATTCACACGTCCAGAAAGGAGAGAGAGAGAAAGAGAGAGGGCCATCAAATGGACAGTGCACCTCTCATTCAATTCAAGTAAAGTGGCAACTCGATAGCTCGCATTCAAATCCTCCGAATGTATTCAATTCCAATTCGAAATCAAGTTTGAATCTTCCATACGTCTTCGATCGACGCATACACTCATCCTGCTTTGTTGATGAGCTTACCTCCTCGACTTCCCACTTCTTTTCATCTCACACTGGCCTCTTCTCTATTCTACTTCTTCTTTCTCTAATCCCTTCTCTCATCTTGGCAGATTTGATCTGTTCATTCAGCTAAGATGAATCGAGCAGAAGATCCAAGGCGATCAAAGCCACAAATAGCTATCCCACCTTCTTCTCATCCTTCAGGCAATTACTACAATCCCAATCAGCACAATTCAATGCAATCCCCTTCCTATCCAACATCCAGATCCAATCCAATTCAAAGTCCAGCTCAACCAAACTTCAACCATCCTTCAACTTCAGCATCAGCCTCTACTTCTTCCTATCAACAACAAAGAACTTCTCATCTCAATCCATCCTCCAGAGAGAATTCAGTCAGAAGAGATTCAGTAGATTCCACAACTAGTGAATCTCATAGGAAGAGAGCAGCAATGGATCAAAATGATTCAAATAGACCAATGAAAGTTGGTGGTTACAGATCCATTGGTGGTGGTTCAATGAGTGGAGTTGGAATCAGTGCTTCAAGAGATAAATCCAATACTCCAGATTCTAGAACTACGGATGGGGATAGAGGAAAGGGAAAGGAGAAAGAAAGATCAGATGCTGGGAATGATAGGAGATCAAGAGATGGAGAAAAGGATTCGGAATCTAAGAAAGATCTACGTGAATTGAACAAAGCTATTGAAGAATTCATAGATTTGATTTATTCTAATCGTCTTAGGGCAGATGAATTAGAGAAGGTGAGCAGATCCTTTTCGATTGCTATCCATTCTTGCTATCGCTAGAAGGGGAGGTAGCTTCTGTCTTGGTATCGTCTTGTACTGATGATCGAAGATCTTACTCTCTTGGTCTCTTTCTCCAGATCGAAAAGAAGATTCAAATGCATCAAGCTCAACTCAACAATCACAATCGAGAGAATGATGATGAAGAAACTCAAAACAGGATTTCTGAATTACAAACCAGAGAAGTCAAAGTAAGAAAGGAATACGAAAGTGCAAGGAAAAAAGTCAGAGCTCCTATGGCTTGGATTGTTGGTAAACTCTACGAGCCTTCAAAGGATTCATCATCATCATTATCAAAAGACAAAGTTTCAGATGAAAGAGTTGAAAAGATGGAATCATTGATTGAGAGTTTAGAGAAAAGAATCGATCAATTGGTTACTAGTAAAGAATCCATTTCTTCTGATGGAAACGATACGACAATGGTTTCAGTCGATAACGAAAATGGCGGTGGGAAAGAAAGTGAGGATCTTGGAGAATCGAGTTACAAAGCAATCGAGGACTTGAAATTGGAATTTGATAATTTCAGAGAGGAACAAGTTGCTCAACTTGCGGAACAATCTGAAGAATTACCCGGTTTGATTAGAAATGTCATTGAAGAGGTTAGAGAAGAAATCAAACTTAGAAAAAGTGGTATTAATCTTGGCGATGGAGATTCTTCTAAACGTAATTCTCCAATGACTTCGGCTAATCCAAAAGCGGAATCTAGAAACACTTCAGTTCAACCCTCTCATTCTAGGAACGGTTCGATTCAACCTAAAGAAATAACAACGACTTTGAATGAACCTTCCAATTCTATTCATGCCGCTCAGATAGAAGCTCTAATCCAAGAGAATAAGAAATTACAGCAATCATTATCAGAAATCCTGAATAAGATTGAGAAGAATTCAGAGAGATGTTCTACATTGGAAGGAATCAATGCTGAATTGACTTCCAAAGTTGATCTTTTAGAAACTGAAATCAAAAATTCCAAAAAGAAATCAGAAGAGAAATTGAAGAAATTGGAAAATGAATTGTTGACTTTGACGGATCAAACGAATAAGAGAATCTCTCATTTACAAGAACAAATCAATAACGAAAGATCTATTGGAAACATTAGAAATGTAGAAATGTTGAAGAGTAATAAGGAATTCATGCAGAATTTGACAAATTTACAAAAGGATTATCAAAATTGTTTGGATAAATTCAATGAATTGAATAAAGATGATGATTTCTTGGAGGTTAGATCTAAACTTGGTGAACAAAATGCAGTGGTGATGAGTTTGACTCAACAGGTTTCTGAATTGAAATCCAAATGGACTAGTTTGATGCAATTGCTTTCTAAACAAGGAGAGGAAAGTAATGTTGAGAATTCTTCTAAACCTTTGGGGCACAATCAACAACAACAGCAACAAGGTTCAGGTCCAAAACAATCTCAAGGTGGGAATCAAAATTTATCAGTTCAAACTAATTTGAGAGGGAATGGTAACGGGAATGGGAAAGGTCAAGGTCAAGGATCATCACCTAGCAGTTTCAACTTCTTTCCCACTAATTCTAGTCCTCATCCAAACAAATGGCCAAAACTCGAATGTTGATCCTCGTGCAAACAATGGTCAAAATGTGAATGGAAACACCAATGGAAATGGAAATGGGAATTCGATTAGATCAATGATTAATACAGTTTTCCCTCCAGAGCAATATTCAGAAGCGGCTAGAGAACTCTCTGGATATCTTTCTCAAGCTCTCTCTCAACCTGGAAGACAAGTGGATGTCCCTTTGACCATCTGTATCTCAACTTTACAGACTTGTTCAGGTCATTTCGGTATGGCACTGTCTCATTTGAGACAACGCTTTTCTTTACCTTCTCCAACTTCTAATGGATCTCCAAATTATAACAATGCCTCCCCTAGACCTCCACAACAACAACAACAATTTCATCAACCTCAACAACAGAATTATCAACATCCACAGGTTCCAAGTCAAAATTATCAACAACATCCAGCGCAGAAACAATCCCCTGCTCAAGGATCGAATCACCAAATCCAGGAATGATTTCTTCTTCTGGCCTGATCTTTCAGATGTTGAATAAGCTATTTTGTTTACCAGATCTTTCTCGACTGTTTCTTTCTTTTCCACTCATACCAGAATATTCTTTTCAACTTCAAATCCAAGAAATTTCGATTGAATCAACACCTTTTATGCCTCCTTTCTCCATCAAACAGTTTTTGCTTTCCCGTCTTCTTCCTCTTTTCATCAAAAAACCTCATGATTCTTTAATCCTCAACTATTGTTCTCGTTCAAGATTTCGCGTTCCTTTCTTATCAATCAAGCCCATATGTTTTCATGTTGTCTCATCGTGTCTCTCTCCCCCCATCGGCAATTATTTTCACCTCAGTTCAAAATCATCAAATCTTCGATGTTCTCTTTCCCATGCATGTAATCTTCTCTTTATCTGTTTCTCTCTTTCCTTGCTACTGCTGATTGAAATTGATCTCGACACGCCGAGCTTCAGAGTTCAGATTTGTTTCGAATGGATGCGCCTCGACGAGTGCTAGACTTGATTCTGCCACGCTTGAAATCTGTTGTCACTTTCCTCTGATCCTAGATGATCTAGTTTTGGTTTCATTTGCACTCATCTCGGAGTTCTAGACCTGCTTCAGAATCGAATGCAAGTTTGCGATTGACCATTTTGCCTCGATGAGGCTCGATTTCTCTTTCCACGGCTCCTCACGCTCGTCAGAGTCTGGATTCTCTGGGAGCTTTCAAAGATTCTCAAAAGATACTTGGGTTCTCATCTCATCCTAGGAACAGAGGGGCTTCTGGTCCGCCCTAGACCTCAGAAATTGGCTCGAACCTGGATGTGCGCGCAGAGTCGCCACCGAGTCCAATTCAGCTCTGGCACTCTCGAGAAGCGACTGACCCAGCTACGCTCCCAGAGAATCTGGTCAGACTAGATTAGATTGATAGTGTCTCGAAAATCGATAAAGGGAGAGCGATTCTTCGCCCAAGCTGGTTTGTTCTTCTTCTTCGCGAATCAGAAGCCTCTTCCCTCGCCTGAAGAGGCGGATGGATTCTATGAGATGGTCAAGCTGTCTATCGTCGACAGTAGCTCCTCGCTCAAGTCGACTTTCCTAGCAAAAACTGATTTGGTCAAGATAGCAAACCAGACCTTACACACTCTTTCGAGAGGGCAAGCCATCTTTGTAAGGCAGTTTCGTCGGTCGAGCTTCTCTCTTGGAGAGCGAAAGCTTTGTCTGATTCGAACGTCAAACATCTCATCTCACACTTTTCTGACTGGGAGTAGAAGTGAAGCACCATTCGTGAATCTTTGGATCAGAATGGTACGGCTTTCGTGGTTAGCTTGCTAGCATCGATTGTCCGATAATCTCACGAAGAGCTTCAGTGGTCATTTCTGATGATCGAGGCTTGGGAACTTCTTATCGATACTAAAAGGGACAAGCCGTCTGATTGACGGCATTGGTGTTCAACTGTATCATCTAGCGATGTACAAGTGATAGTCATCATACATTCTTGCAGAGCGGGCAAGCTCTCGAGAATGGGAAATCCGTCTTTAGCAGGGAATGACGCCTGTTGCGTAGCTCACTCGTTCATGGGTGACCTGGTATTCAAGCTGGAAAGGTCCAAACCTTTTGTCGACACACACCTAATTGCCCAATATAAGGTGGAAACGTCATTCTTACTCGAATGATAGACTTGGTTGCTTTGCATCAAAGGTCATACACTCACGAGAAGCGTCTTTCGATAGCTCCCAGCGATTGATGCTTTGGACAATTTTTTTCTTTTTTTTTCTTTTTTTTTGACCACTAAGCCCTTCTCGTTCCCTTTTCATGCATGTATCTCGCCTTTTTATAGATCCTTAATCCCATTCCCATTCCATCTTTCTTGACCGCACTTTTTTGGTCGATTGTGTGACTTGAGTCGGTTGAGGAACGAGTGAGCGAGACTTGCCATTCATGATTGACTGAGAACTCTGATTTGCTTTCGAGGTGGAGTCAAGCGATCGAAGTAGAGGGAAAGGCTTCGTCGACTTGAGCTCGTCGTTTGTCCTTTCAGTCCTCCGAGTGAGGCGTAGAAGAACTTTGATCGCGTTCTCTTTGACTCCGAATCCTTGCGAACTTTTGAGTTGAATTGTTTACATTCAGATTTGATATGTCTTCAGCTTACTACCAAGAGAGATTCCTAGCGGCGAGAAGCGTTCGCCACGAAACACTTTACGGATGCGTTTCGATTAGTTCTTCTTCTGTTTCTCCTCTACAAAAGGTAGGGTCTGGATCCTTTGCCGGCTTTCAAAGATCTGTAACACTCGACCCTTTCATCCTAGGCAAGAAGGCGCTTGAGGATCGTGCTGGGAGCAAAGTTGAATTCGCGCGTCGAGTCAACATGGAGTCCAATCCAGTTTTCAGGCACTCTCAAGAAGCGACTGATCCAGCTGCGCTCCCAGAGAATCTGGATAGACTAGATTAGATTCCAATGGTTTCGAAAAAGGTATAAAATGAGAGCAATTCTTCGCGGAATCTTCCACTTCTTCTCTCCAAGCAACCCGCACCTTTCTAGCGATCGGTTCAGACTTCACGAGATGGGCACGCAGTCTTTCAAGCCGACAGCAAGCAGCTTTCTTACGCCTAAGTTTAGACGAAGACGACTTTTTTCGAAAGTGCCGAGTCAACTTCAAAGTAAGAAAGCAAACCCAACAGACTCTTTTCAAGAGGACAAGCCATCCACTCGTCTCAAGTGGATGGTAGCCTTTCTTCAGTCGAGCTTTCTTCTCTCTTTTGAGCAGGAATCTCTTCTGTTGCAAGACACTATACATCTCAGTCATACATTTCTAGCTGAGGGTAGAAGTGGGAAGAACATTCTCTCCAAAAGGATCGAGAATGATAGAACTTTTGCCAGCAATTGTTCGACGAACTTCAACGGCTGGGTTCGACTCTGACTCGCCTCAATGGATAAACGTGCAGATCGAATCTTCTACATTCTGATACGGAGAGAGCAATCTCTAAAGAAATGGACAAGCCACATTTCCTCTTCTTTTGAAAAGGAACGGCAGGAGTTCTTCGGACCGCTTCAATCATTCTTGGTTGAAGCCGGAAGTGAGGTAAAACCTCTCTGTCGATGGATTCCCAAGTCTCATAGCCTTTGATCTGCATACACCTTTTTGCTCACAAAACCTAGGTGGAAACGCCATTCTTTGAGAATGGCAGACCGACGGTCGCAAACTCACGATAAGCATCTCTCGTTCTCTCAGCGACTGGCTTTGGACTATTGGAGAAGCTCAAGACAAACAACCAAATATCTCCCTTACCATGCTTGTATTCACACTTCTTGTAGGTCTCTATCAATTCGATCACTCCGCTTCTCTCTCTCTCTCTTTCCCTCTTCTTGTGTGAGGCCTGACGGAGCTGTCGAAGTCGAGGGATCGTTGAAAGGAAAGTGCCCAATCTGTGATTAAAGATGAATTTTCGAATCAAACGGTCGTCGCCAGCCCTCTGGCATGCTGGCATAGCTCTCTTTTGCCTTTTGCCACTTCTCTCTTTCTCTAGAGATCCGGCCCCTCTCTGATTTCCATAGTCCTTCATTAGTCTCGAAAAGCAGTCAAACTCACCTCGAACAACTTGTCGACTTCAGCACCAGCGAATCCAGCCTTTAGGTTGGGTGAGAGATGAGTGAAAGAGAGCGAGCGTTTGAGAAAGAGAAAGAGGGGAGAGGTCAACAATCAGTTCGGACAGAAGGCAATCAAGGACGAGACTGCTTCAAACATCTCCAATTAGCTCTAAAACGATTCTTTTTACTTACGAGGAGTTCCTTCGCTAGCTGGTGATCGAACCTAGTAGGGGAGCAGATGAAACTTGACGCTGGGCTTTCCTTCCCCATCTGTTGGGAAGCATCTCGGGAGGATGGCATGAATCAGCTAAAGTGAAGCTTCTTGATTAAAGAGATGGACCCTTTGAGAAATCGAAGATCAAAAATCGACAAGGGAGCAGTTCCATTGGTCTGCTAAGCGTCCATTGCTCTTATCGATACCCTCACTTATTCTGTATCCTGTTCTCTATGGACTGCTTGAAGCTTTCGGAACTGGAGTAAGAGAAGTATTTGCCAACAATAGTACAACGGAGAACCTGATCGATCTCAAAAGCTGGAAAGAGAAGAAAAGAACTCGTGTCTGCGCGCCAGCGCGCGTTGTTCAAGACCTGTCATCTTTCAGAGCCTCTCTCGACTCCATTCAATCTTCAATTTGAGATTTGAATAGAATCTCAAGCCAAAAAAAATCTTCAGATGGAGCGTAGCACTCTACATAGCTCTCGCAGAGAGTTGCGCTTTCTATCAAGCCTAAAAGTCGCCAGTCGATGTTTGCTTCTTGAAAAACCAACTGGCCCCGAAGAACTACGCTTTTTGACTTTTCCCATCTCTCATTCTGGTACTCCTGTCGTTATGCTCTCAGCTGGAAGTTTTCTGTAGCTGTGTTGATCTTTCATCTTAAGACTCAAGAGTCTCTGGCAAGAAGTGACAATCTGACTCCTCGCTCTTGAGCGCAGACTCTGTCCTTCGGCCTCTCTATGACTTCCGCTTCTCAGCTACTCAAGGTTCAATTTATGACTCCCATCGAGTCCATGAGTTGCAAGTCGGTCCTGGCGCTGTCTCGAGTATCTACCAAAACTCTCGATAGTAGCGCACTTGGAAGGAAGCGTGGCCAATGACAACGAGCTTTCTTTCTCCAGAATCCCCAGTGTTCAAACGGTGTTGAGACCGTGTTTGGAATTCAAAAAACCCAGAACCATCAATGTCCGAGAGCTTCGACACTGAACGGAAATGAAACTTTACAACACAAATCCGAAGTGCTTTGATTCGAAACGAGTACAAATCATATTTCTGTTCACGATTTTTCAAGAAGTTTGGTTAGTAGATCAGACTTTCTCGACTGTTGATCTCGTCTTGAGACTGACTAATCTTCGAGATCACCTCCGTTGCGGTGTAAAGTCTTTCACTAGGAGAAGCAAGAAGAAATGATTATCATTAAGACCCCCATGCTGGTAACTGCATCCTATACGATATAAGAAGTATGCAAATATGCTGGTAACAACGATGAACACATTTCTGCTTTCCCCAAAGAAGATATACGATTATCCATTGCAGAAATGGGAAAAGCGAAGAAGCTGAAGACTGGCAACCAAAGGACCCTTTCAACCAAGAAATTAGAGGGTACTTGAATGACCGTAACACTTTTGTCCAAGACCCCACTATCGAGACAGATAGAGAGAATGCCACCTTCTTCGCGACTTCGAGATGTTGATCTCACTTTCGCCTCAAGTCGTGTGACAGACATCAAGAAATCCAAGTGAAAAGCCTGTCTCGCTCTTGTCACTTGTGGATCGATATATCTTCCATTTACTCATACGACTAAGCACTTGGAATCAAGACAGAAATATCTTATCGATTGGCAAGATTCTTGAAGCAAACAGCAACAAAGTGCAAACTCAAACTCAAATCGAACGGAATCATCATCAACACATCGATTTAATCGTCTCTGACTTTACATGCTGATACGCTCGGTAGACTACAGCTTCAATCTAGGATCGAGTTCACAAAGCCTTTCTTCAAAGAGAGCTTTGGATCGCGGACTCTTTGAAAAAGGTTTGGAACTTTGTTTAGTAGTTGAAGTTCTCTTGAGCTTGTTCTTGAGCTTGACGCTTAGCCTTTTCTCTGTCGAGGAAGTCAAGACCTTTGGTCTGGTCGAGCAGAGAAGGAGGGGAGAGAAGGGAGAATGATAGAACGCATCAGGTACTGATGCATAAATAACGACGGCTGTTTCCTCCCCTTCCCTGGCAGAGAGGCACTCTCTCTCTCCCCTTGTCGACAAGATGCAAAGCAGCTCTTAAATTGAGCGCCATCTCCCACCGACACTGCGTGCGAGTGTAGCTGCCTTGCTTCTTCCCGCCTCTCCCTATCTGAACCTTCTTGGCCTTCCCCCCTGTTCTTCTCCGTAGTAGTGAAACTCACCTCGAACAACTTGTCGACTTCAGCACCAGCGAATCCAGCCTTTGGGTTGGGTGAGAGATGAGTGAAAGAGAGCGAGCGTTTGAGAAAGAGAAAGAGGGGAGAGGTCAACAATCAGTTCGGACAGAAGGCAATCAAGGACGAGACTGCTTCAAACATCTCCAATTAGCTCTAAAACGATTCTTTTTACTTACGAGGAGTTCCTTCGCTAGCTGGTGATTTTCAACTTTACCGTTCTTTTCTTCATGTTTTTCGTAAGCTCTAGCAGCTTCGAAAGAGGCAGCACCTGCGTAGGAGAAGAGGGAGTGGAGAAGGACGATGAGCGAGGCCCCGACAAGCTACGGAGTCACAGACTAGCATACTTACCAGCAATGAGTTCGTGGGACCACTGGGAAGGAACGAAAGAGAGAGTTAGGGTGGAGGGATGAGAACGAGAGCGAAAGAGGACATAGCGAGAACAACACAATGGGCAACTCACCTTTCCTTCGTGAGCGTTAGAATCACCTTGAGGGTCGTTGTTGTAAACGTGGTCACGAGATTCACGGTCGAAGAAACCCATTTTGATAGTTAGTAGAGTGGTTGGCTGAGGAGAGGTTGGACGAAGCGAGCGAGCGAAGGTGGAGATTGAAACGGGAGGACAATCAAAGAAAGAGATGAGTAAGGTCAGCGAGCTGCTTCGATGCCCTTGACAGCTTGGTGAACAAGATACCAATTGGTTCTACTCACTTTGAAGTTTTGGTTTGGTTTTGGTTGTGAGGGAAGAGAGGAAAGAAGGAAAGAATGAAGAGCTCGCTTGCCTTTTGAAGAGCACAGGCCAACTAACACTGCCTGCGGTATCGGTGGAAAGCACGGCATCTAGACCTCAATCAAAAATAGAAGTTTGAACGTTGAACCATTGCGTTGTTTGTTTGTTCTAGAAAGTCATGGAACTTCACAGCCTCACAAAGAACACAGCCCACAGAGATATGTAGATTGATTGTTATCGGTGAAAATGATGCAAGTTGGAAGGTCCGTTATAGGCAGAAGTACAAGGAAGCAAAGACAAAAAGAGACGAAACGTAACCGAATAATTATAAGAGAGTAACTCCAGCGACTAAAAGAGAAAACGCAGAGAAAAAGAGGGCGACGAAGCCAAATTGAGA
>JASXTE010000019.1:10572500-10575125 GCA_030280995.1 Hemileia vastatrix | reverse complement strand
GAAATGTTGAATTTGGATGCACTATGAATAAAAACATTCAACATGACAAAAGAATTATAATGGCACCACATTATGCATATTTTCATTGATATTCACTGATCATGATATTGAAATGTTGAACTTGGCAACACTTGGAAAAACACATTCAACATGATAAAAAAATTGAAATGACACTACATTATGCATATTTTCAGTGATATTCACTGATCATGATATTAAAATGGGTAACTTGGCAACACTTTGTTAAAAAACACTCAACATTGCAAAAAAAATTTTTTTTTGTAAAATCAGTATATACACACTACTACAGTCTTATAATGCTTAGTGAGATCATTTTCTGAAATTTTTTTTTTTTTTTGAAATTTTTTTTTTTTTTGAATTTTTTTTTTTTTGTGTCTTCAAATTGTAAGTGATAAATACAACAGTCTAATAGTGCTTAGTGATTTCCTTTTAATTTTTAATTTTTTTTTTTTTTTTTTTTTTTTTTTTTGGCTCTTCAAAATGTGAGTGATGAACACAACAGTCTAATAATGATAAGTGTTTTCCTTTTAAAAAAATTTTTTTTTTGAATTTTTTTTTTTTGTGTCTCTTCACATTGTGAGTGATAATCACTGATCATATTATTGAAATGTTGAATTTGGATGCACTATGAATAAAAACATTCAACATGACAAAAGAATTATAATGGCACCACATTATGCATATTTTCATTGATATTCACTGATCATGATATTGAAATGTTGAACTTGGCAACACTTGGAAAAACACATTCAACATGATACAAAAATTGAAATGACACTACATTATGCATATTTTCAGTGATATTCACTGATCATGATATTAAAATGGGTAACTTGGCAACACTTTGTTAAAAAACACTCAACATTGCAAAAAAAATTTTTTTTTGTAAAATCAGTATATACACACTACTACAGTCTTATAATGCTTAGTGAGATCATTTTCTGAAATTTTTTTTTTTTTTTGAAATTTTTTTTTTTTTTGAATTTTTTTTTTTTTGTGTCTTCAAATTGTAAGTGATAAATACAACAGTCTAATAGTGCTTAGTGATTTCCTTTTAATTTTTAATTTTTTTTTTTTTTTTTTTTTTTTTTTTTTGGCTCTTCAAAATGTGAGTGATGAACACAACAGTCTAATAATGATAAGTGTTTTCCTTTTAAAAAATTTTTTTTTTTGAATTTTTTTTTTTTGTGTCTCTTCACATTGTGAGTGATAATCACTGATCATATTATTGAAATGTTGAATTTGGATGCACTATGAATAAAAACATTCAACATGACAAAAGAATTATAATGGCACCACATTATGCATATTTTCATTGATATTCACTGATCATGATATTGAAATGTTGAACTTGGCAACACTTGGAAAAACACATTCAACATGACAAAAAAATTGAAATGACACTACATTATGCATATTTTCAGTGATATTCACTGATCATGATATTAAAATGGGTAACTTGGCAACACTTTGTTAAAAAACACTCAACATTGCAAAAAAAAATATTTTTTGTAAAATCAGTATATACACACTACTACAGTCTTATAATGCTTAGTGAGATCATTTTCTGAAATTTTTTTTTTTTTTTGAAATTTTTTTTTTTTTTGAATTTTTTTTTTTTTGTGTCTTCAAATTGTAAGTGATAAATACAACAGTCTAATAGTGCTTAGTGATTTCCTTTTAATTTTTAATTTTTTTTTTTTTTTTTTTTTTTTTTGGCTCTTCAAAATGTGAGTGATGAACACAACAGTCTAATAATGATAAATGTTTACCAAAATCTAATGAAGCTTACTGTTTTACTATTTTGGAGACTTTTTTTTTGAAAAATATTTTATAGTGTTTTTTGATTTGTCATTTACATATAGAAAGATAGGGGAATAAAATTAAATATATTTTCTTGAAAGGTGTTATGGTTTCTGTTTTGATGAAACTTTTATATCAAACAAAAAAGCAAATGTCACCTGGGGCACCAGAGTATTCACATGTGGTCCCCCACCATACTACTGACTCGGCCCTACAATGTTTGACTGCGCAGATCAGACGGGATGCGGTAAGTTCATTGTGGTATGGCCCCAGATGAAAGGTATCACTGAAATTAAATATATATAACCTATTTTAAAGATTTTTCAATAAAGACACAAGTCATTAGTGCCAATCAATTTAAAATGAACAGAAAAAAAATATATATATATTAACATTTTCATATTTATGATTTTTTCAGTAGTAAAGTATAATAATAATAATAATATAATCATCTCAGACAAAGAAATTGTGTAATCTGATGGTCCATTGAAATGTTAATTCACATCTCAAGGTCAACATCAGTTATCAAAAAAGAATTATTGTCTCTAGATGGCTCTTCCTATATGGCTTATGATTATGATCATTTTACTCATCATGTCAACAAAATATTCATTCAAGACAAAATGCAGCATAAATTGCAGTGTAGTAAAATACAGTAAGGAGAATAATGAAAAATAACACATACACACATTTTTATTTTCATTCTTAATAAAAAATGATTAGTTGGGAAAAAAATAAAAAGAAGGAACATGTACATCAGATTAGCATCATTGACAATTTATGAGACAACCTAAAAAAAAT
>JASXTE010000019.1:10560000-10562500 GCA_030280995.1 Hemileia vastatrix | reverse complement strand
TTTTTTTTTTTTTTTTTGGCTCTTCAAAATGTGAGTGATGAACACAACAGTCTAATAATGATAAGTGTTTTCCTTTTAAAAAAATTTTTTTTTTGAATTTTTTTTTTTTTGTGTCTCTTCACATTGTGAGTGATAATCACTGATCATATTATTGAAATGTTGAATTTGGATGCACTATGAATAAAAACATTCAACATGACAAAAGAATTATAATGGCACCACATTATGCATATTTTCATTGATATTCACTGATCATGATATTGAAATGTTGAACTTGGCAACACTTGGAAAAACACATTCAACATGATAAAAAAATTGAAATGACACTACATTATGCATATTTTCAGTGATATTCACTGATCATGATATTAAAATGGGTAACTTGGCAACACTTTGTTAAAAAACACTCAACATTGCAAAAAAAATTTTTTTTTGTAAAATCAGTATATACACACTACTACAGTCTTATAATGCTTAGTGAGATCATTTTCTGAAATTTTTTTTTTTTTTTGAAATTTTTTTTTTTTTTGAATTTTTTTTTTTTTGTGTCTTCAAATTGTAAGTGATAAATACAACAGTCTAATAGTGCTTAGTGATTTCCTTTTAATTTTTAATTTTTTTTTTTTTTTTTTTTTTTTTTTTTGGCTCTTCAAAATGTGAGTGATGAACACAACAGTCTAATAATGATAAGTGTTTTCCTTTTAAAAAAATTTTTTTTTTGAATTTTTTTTTTTTGTGTCTCTTCACATTGTGAGTGATAATCACTGATCATATTATTGAAATGTTGAATTTGGATGCACTATGAATAAAAACATTCAACATGACAAAAGAATTATAATGGCACCACATTATGCATATTTTCATTGATATTCACTGATCATGATATTGAAATGTTGAACTTGGCAACACTTGGAAAAACACATTCAACATGATACAAAAATTGAAATGACACTACATTATGCATATTTTCAGTGATATTCACTGATCATGATATTAAAATGGGTAACTTGGCAACACTTTGTTAAAAAACACTCAACATTGCAAAAAAAATTTTTTTTTGTAAAATCAGTATATACACACTACTACAGTCTTATAATGCTTAGTGAGATCATTTTCTGAAATTTTTTTTTTTTTTTGAAATTTTTTTTTTTTTTGAATTTTTTTTTTTTGTGTCTTCAAATTGTAAGTGATAAATACAACAGTCTAATAGTGCTTAGTGATTTCCTTTTAATTTTTAATTTTTTTTTTTTTTTTTTTTTTTTTTTTTTTTTGGCTCTTCAAAATGTGAGTGATGAACACAACAGTCTAATAATGATAAGTGTTTTCCTTTTAAAAAATTTTTTTTTTTGAATTTTTTTTTTTTGTGTCTCTTCACATTGTGAGTGATAATCACTGATCATATTATTGAAATGTTGAATTTGGATGCACTATGAATAAAAACATTCAACATGACAAAAGAATTATAATGGCACCACATTATGCATATTTTCATTGATATTCACTGATCATGATATTGAAATGTTGAACTTGGCAACACTTGGAAAAACACATTCAACATGACAAAAAAATTGAAATGACACTACATTATGCATATTTTCAGTGATATTCACTGATCATGATATTAAAATGGGTAACTTGGCAACACTTTGTTAAAAAACACTCAACATTGCAAAAAAAAATATTTTTTGTAAAATCAGTATATACACACTACTACAGTCTTATAATGCTTAGTGAGATCATTTTCTGAAATTTTTTTTTTTTTTTGAAATTTTTTTTTTTTTTGAATTTTTTTTTTTTTGTGTCTTCAAATTGTAAGTGATAAATACAACAGTCTAATAGTGCTTAGTGATTTCCTTTTAATTTTTAATTTTTTTTTTTTTTTTTTTTTTTTTTTGGCTCTTCAAAATGTGAGTGATGAACACAACAGTCTAATAATGATAAATGTTTACCAAAATCTAATGAAGCTTACTGTTTTACTATTTTGGAGACTTTTTTTTTGAAAAATATTTTATAGTGTTTTTTGATTTGTCATTTACATATAGAAAGATAGGGGAATAAAATTAAATATATTTTCTTGAAAGGTGTTATGGTTTCTGTTTTGATGAAACTTTTATATCAAACAAAAAAGCAAATGTCACCTGGGGCACCAGAGTATTCACATGTGGTCCCCCACCATACTACTGACTCGGCCCTACAATGTTTGACTGCGCAGATCAGACGGGATGCGGTAAGTTCATTGTGGTATGGCCCCAGATGAAAGGTATCACTGAAATTAAATATATATAACCTATTTTAAAGATTTTTCAATAAAGACACAAGTCATTAGTGCCAATCAATTTAAAATGAACAGAAAAAAAATATATATATATTAACATTTTCATATTTATGATTTTTTCAGTAGTAAAGTATAATAATAATAATAATATAATCATCTCAGACAAAGAAATTGTGTAATCTGATGGTCCATTGAAATGTTAATTCACATCTCAAGGTCAACATC
>JASXTE010000019.1:10547500-10550000 GCA_030280995.1 Hemileia vastatrix | reverse complement strand
ATATTTTCAGTGATATTCACTGATCATGATATTAAAATGGGTAACTTGGCAACACTTTGTTAAAAAACACTCAACATTGCAAAAAAAAAATTTTTTTGTAAAATCAGTATATACACACTACTACAGTCTTATAATGCTTAGTGAGATCATTTTCTGAAATTTTTTTTTTTTTTTGAAATTTTTTTTTTTTTTGAATTTTTTTTTTTTTGTGTCTTCAAATTGTAAGTGATAAATACAACAGTCTAATAGTGCTTAGTGATTTCCTTTTAATTTTTAATTTTTTTTTTTTTTTTTTTTTTTTTTTTTTTTGGCTCTTCAAAATGTGAGTGATGAACACAACAGTCTAATAATGATAAGTGTTTTCCTTTTAAAAAAATTTTTTTTTTGAATTTTTTTTTTTTTGTGTCTCTTCACATTGTGAGTGATAATCACTGATCATATTATTGAAATGTTGAATTTGGATGCACTATGAATAAAAACATTCAACATGACAAAAGAATTATAATGGCACCACATTATGCATATTTTCATTGATATTCACTGATCATGATATTGAAATGTTGAACTTGGCAACACTTGGAAAAACACATTCAACATGACAAAAAAATTGAAATGACACTACATTATGCATATTTTCAGTGATATTCACTGATCATGATATTAAAATGGGTAACTTGGCAACACTTTGTTAAAAAACACTCAACATTGCAAAAAAAAAATTTTTTTGTAAAATCAGTATATACACACTACTACAGTCTTATAATGCTTAGTGAGATCATTTTCTGAAATTTTTTTTTTTTTTTGAAATTTTTTTTTTTTTTGAATTTTTTTTTTTTTGTGTCTTCAAATTGTAAGTGATAAATACAACAGTCTAATAGTGCTTAGTGATTTCCTTTTAATTTTTAATTTTTTTTTTTTTTTTTTTTTTTTTTTTTTTTGGCTCTTCAAAATGTGAGTGATGAACACAACAGTCTAATAATGATAAGTGTTTTCCTTTTAAAAAAATTTTTTTTTTGAATTTTTTTTTTTTTGTGCCTCTTCACATTGTGAGTGATAATCACTGATCATATTATTGAAATGTTGAATTTGGATGCACTATGAATAAAAACATTCAACATGACAAAAGAATTATAATGGCACCACATTATGCATATTTTCATTGATATTCACTGATCATGATATTGAAATGTTGAACTTGGCAACACTTGGAAAAACACATTCAACATGATAAAAAAATTGAAATGACACTACATTATGCATATTTTCAGTGATATTCACTGATCATGATATTAAAATGGGTAACTTGGCAACACTTTGTTAAAAAACACTCAACATTGCAAAAAAAATTTTTTTTTGTAAAATCAGTATATACACACTACTACAGTCTTATAATGCTTAGTGAGATCATTTTCTGAAATTTTTTTTTTTTTTTGAAATTTTTTTTTTTTTTGAATTTTTTTTTTTTTGTGTCTTCAAATTGTAAGTGATAAATACAACAGTCTAATAGTGCTTAGTGATTTCCTTTTAATTTTTAATTTTTTTTTTTTTTTTTTTTTTTTTTTTGGCTCTTCAAAATGTGAGTGATGAACACAACAGTCTAATAATGATAAGTGTTTTCCTTTTAAAAAAATTTTTTTTTTGAATTTTTTTTTTTTTGTGTCTCTTCACATTGTGAGTGATAATCACTGATCATATTATTGAAATGTTGAATTTGGATGCACTATGAATAAAAACATTCAACATGACAAAAGAATTATAATGGCACCACATTATGCATATTTTCATTGATATTCACTGATCATGATATTGAAATGTTGAACTTGGCAACACTTGGAAAAACACATTCAACATGACAAAAAAATTGAAATGACACTACATTATGCATATTTTCAGTGATATTCACTGATCATGATATTAAAATGGGTAACTTGGCAACACTTTGTTAAAAAACACTCAACATTGCAAAAAAAAAAATTTTTTGTAAAATCAGTATATACACACTACTACAGTCTTATAATGCTTAGTGAGATCATTTTCTGAAATTTTTTTTTTTTTTGAAATTTTTTTTTTTTTTGAATTTTTTTTTTTTTGTGTCTTCGAATTGTAAGTGATAAATACAACAGTCTAATAGTGCTTAGTGATTTCCTTTTAATTTTTAATTTTTTTTTTTTTTTTTTTTTTTTTTTTTTTTTTGGCTCTTCAAAATGTGAGTGATGAACACAACAGTCTAATAATGATAAGTGTTTTCCTTTTAAAAAAATTTTTTTTTTGAATTTTTTTTTTTTTGTGTCTCTTCACATTGTGAGTGATAATCACTGATCATATTATTGAAATGTTGAATTTGGATGCACTATGAATAAAAACATTCAACATGACAAAAGAATTATAATGGCACCACATTATGCATATTTTCATTGATATTCACTGATCATGATATTGAAATGTTGAACTTGGCAACATTTGGAAAAACACATTCAACATGATAAAAAAATTGAAATGA
>JASXTE010000019.1:10530000-10532500 GCA_030280995.1 Hemileia vastatrix | reverse complement strand
TTGGCAACACTTGGAAAAACACATTCAATATGACAAAAAAATTGAAATGACACTACATTATGCATATTTTCAGTGATATTCACTGATCATGATATTAAAATGGGTAACTTGGCAACACTTTGTTAAAAAACACTCAACATTGCAAAAAAAAATATTTTTTGTAAAATCAGTATATACACACTACTACAGTCTTATAATGCTTAGTGAGATCATTTTCTGAAATTTTTTTTTTTTTTTGAAAAATTTTTTTTTTTTGATTTTTTTTTTTTTGTGTCTTCAAATTGTAAGTGATAAATACAACAGTCTAATAGTGCTTAGTGATTTCCTTTTAATTTTTTTTTTTTTTTTTTTTTTTTTTTTTTTTTTTTTTTTGGCTCTTCAAAATGTGAGTGATGAACACAACAGTCTAATAATGATAAGTGTTTTCCTTTTAAAAAAATTTTTTTTTTGAATTTTTTTTTTTTTGTGTCTCTTCACATTGTGAGTGATAATCACTGATCATATTATTGAAATGTTGAATTTGGATGCACTATGAATAAAAACATTCAACATGACAAAAGAATTATAATGGCACCACATTATGCATATTTTCATTGATATTCACTGATCATGATATTGAAATGTTGAACTTGGCAACACTTGGAAAAACACATTCAACATGACAAAAAAATTGAAATGACACTACATTATGCATATTTTCAGTGATATTCACTGATCATGATATTAAAATGGGTAACTTGGCAACACTTTGTTAAAAAACACTCAACATTGCAAAAAAAAAATTTTTTTGTAAAATCAGTATATACACACTACTACAGTCTTATAATGCTTAGTGAGATCATTTTCTGAAATTTTTTTTTTTTTTGAAATTTTTTTTTTTTTTGAATTTTTTTTTTTTTGTGTCTTCAAATTGTAAGTGATAAATACAACAGTCTAATAGTGCTTAGTGATTTCCTTTTAATTTTTAATTTTTTTTTTTTTTTTTTTTTTTTTTTTTTTTTGGCTCTTCAAAATGTGAGTGATGAACACAACAGTCTAATAATGATAAGTGTTTTCCTTTTAAAAAAATTTTTTTTTTGAATTTTTTTTTTTTTGTGTCTCTTCACATTGTGAGTGATAATCACTGATCATATTATTGAAATGTTGAATTTGGATGCACTATGAATAAAAACATTCAACATGACAAAAGAATTATAATGGCACCACATTATGCATATTTTCATTGATATTCACTGATCATGATATTGAAATGTTGAACTTGGCAACACTTGGAAAAACACATTCAACATGATAAAAAAATTGAAATGACACTACATTATGCATATTTTCAGTGATATTCACTGATCATGATATTAAAATGGGTAACTTGGCAACACTTTGTTAAAAAACACTCAACATTGCAAAAAAAATTTTTTTTTGTAAAATCAGTATATACACACTACTACAGTCTTATAATGCTTAGTGAGATCATTTTCTGAAATTTTTTTTTTTTTTTGAAATTTTTTTTTTTTTTGAATTTTTTTTTTTTTGTGTCTTCAAATTGTAAGTGATAAATACAACAGTCTAATAGTGCTTAGTGATTTCCTTTTAATTTTTAATTTTTTTTTTTTTTTTTTTTTTTTTTTTTTGGCTCTTCAAAATGTGAGTGATGAACACAACAGTCTAATAATGATAAGTGTTTTCCTTTTAAAAAAATTTTTTTTTTGAATTTTTTTTTTTTGTGTCTCTTCACATTGTGAGTGATAATCACTGATCATATTATTGAAATGTTGAATTTGGATGCACTATGAATAAAAACATTCAACATGACAAAAGAATTATAATGGCACCACATTATGCATATTTTCATTGATATTCACTGATCATGATATTGAAATGTTGAACTTGGCAACACTTGGAAAAACACATTCAACATGATACAAAAATTGAAATGACACTACATTATGCATATTTTCAGTGATATTCACTGATCATGATATTAAAATGGGTAACTTGGCAACACTTTGTTAAAAAACACTCAACATTGCAAAAAAAATTTTTTTTTGTAAAATCAGTATATACACACTACTACAGTCTTATAATGCTTAGTGAGATCATTTTCTGAAATTTTTTTTTTTTTTTGAAATTTTTTTTTTTTTTGAATTTTTTTTTTTTGTGTCTTCAAATTGTAAGTGATAAATACAACAGTCTAATAGTGCTTAGTGATTTCCTTTTAATTTTTAATTTTTTTTTTTTTTTTTTTTTTTTTTTTTTTTGGCTCTTCAAAATGTGAGTGATGAACACAACAGTCTAATAATGATAAGTGTTTTCCTTTTAAAAAATTTTTTTTTTTGAATTTTTTTTTTTTGTGTCTCTTCACATTGTGAGTGATAATCACTGATCATATTATTGAAATGTTGAATTTGGATGCACTATGAATAAAAACATTCAACATGACAAAAGAATTATAATGGCACCACATTATGCATATTTTCATTGATATTCACTGATCATGATATTG
>JASXTE010000019.1:10515000-10520000 GCA_030280995.1 Hemileia vastatrix | reverse complement strand
AAAAAAATAAAATGACACAAAATTATGCATATTTTCACTGATATTCACTGATCATCATATTTAAAGGGTGAACTTGGCAACACTTGGAAAAAAAACACTCAACATGACAAAAAAAATAAAATGACACAAAATTATGCATATTTTCAGTAATATTCACTGATCATGATATTGAAAAGGTGAAATTGGCAACACTTGGAAAAAAAACACTAAACATGACAAAAAAAATAAAATGACACAAAATTATGCATATTTTCAGTAATATTCACTGATCATGATATTGAAAAGGTGAACTTGGCAACACTTGGAAAAACACATTCAATATGACAAAAAAATTGAAATGACACTACATTATGCATATTTTCAGTGATATTCACTGATCATGATATTAAAATGGGTAACTTGGCAACACTTTGTTAAAAAACACTCAACATTGCAAAAAAAAATATTTTTTGTAAAATCAGTATATACACACTACTACAGTCTTATAATGCTTAGTGAGATCATTTTCTGAAATTTTTTTTTTTTTTTGAAAATTTTTTTTTTTTTGATTTTTTTTTTTTTGTGTCTTCAAATTGTAAGTGATAAATACAACAGTCTAATAGTGCTTAGTGATTTCCTTTTAATTTTTTTTTCTTTTTTTTTTTTTTTTTTTTTTTTTTTTTGGCTCTTCAAAATGTGAGTGATGAACACAACAGTCTAATAATGATAAGTGTTTTCCTTTTAAAAAAATTTTTTTTTTGAATTTTTTTTTTTTTGTGTCTCTTCACATTGTGAGTGATAATCACTGATCATATTATTGAAATGTTGAATTTGGATGCACTATGAATAAAAACATTCAACATGACAAAAGAATTATAATGGCACCACATTATGCATATTTTCATTGATATTCACTGATCATGATATTGAAATGTTGAACTTGGCAACACTTGGAAAAACACATTCAACATGACAAAAAAATTGAAATGACACTACATTATGCATATTTTCAGTGATATTCACTGATCATGATATTAAAATGGGTAACTTGGCAACACTTTGTTAAAAAACACTCAACATTGCAAAAAAAAAATTTTTTTGTAAAATCAGTATATACACACTACTACAGTCTTATAATGCTTAGTGAGATCATTTTCTGAAATTTTTTTTTTTTTTTGAAATTTTTTTTTTTTTTGAATTTTTTTTTTTTTGTGTCTTCAAATTGTAAGTGATAAATACAACAGTCTAATAGTGCTTAGTGATTTCCTTTTAATTTTTAATTTTTTTTTTTTTTTTTTTTTTTTTTTTTTTGGCTCTTCAAAATGTGAGTGATGAACACAACAGTCTAATAATGATAAGTGTTTTCCTTTTAAAAAAATTTTTTTTTTGAATTTTTTTTTTTTTGTGTCTCTTCACATTGTGAGTGATAATCACTGATCATATTATTGAAATGTTGAATTTGGATGCACTATGAATAAAAACATTCAACATGACAAAAGAATTATAATGGCACCACATTATGCATATTTTCATTGATATTCACTGATCATGATATTGAAATGTTGAACTTGGCAACACTTGGAAAAACACATTCAACATGACAAAAAAATTGAAATGACACTACATTATGCATATTTTCAGTGATATTCACTGATCATGATATTAAAATGGGTAACTTGGCAACACTTTGTTAAAAAACACTCAACATTGCAAAAAAAAAATTTTTTTGTAAAATCAGTTTATACACACTACTACAGTCTTATAATGCTTAGTGAGATCATTTTCTGAAATTTTTTTTTTTTTTTGAAATTTTTTTTTTTTTTGAATTTTTTTTTTTTTGTGTCTTCAAATTGTAAGTGATAAATACAACAGTCTAATAGTGCTTAGTGATTTCCTTTTAATTTTTAATTTTTTTTTTTTTTTTTTTTTTTTTTTTTTTTTGGCTCTTCAAAATGTGAGTGATGAACACAACAGTCTAATAATGATAAGTGTTTTCCTTTTAAAAAAATTTTTTTTTTGAATTTTTTTTTTTTTGTGCCTCTTCACATTGTGAGTGATAATCACTGATCATATTATTGAAATGTTGAATTTGGATGCACTATGAATAAAAACATTCAACATGACAAAAGAATTATAATGGCACCACATTATGCATATTTTCATTGATATTCACTGATCATGATATTGAAATGTTGAACTTGGCAACACTTGGAAAAACACATTCAACATGATAAAAAAATTGAAATGACACTACATTATGCATATTTTCAGTGATATTCACTGATCATGATATTAAAATGGGTAACTTGGCAACACTTTGTTAAAAAACACTCAACATTGCAAAAAAAATTTTTTTTTGTAAAATCAGTATATACACACTACTACAGTCTTATAATGCTTAGTGAGATCATTTTCTGAAATTTTTTTTTTTTTTTGAAATTTTTTTTTTTTTTGAATTTTTTTTTTTTTGTGTCTTCAAATTGTAAGTGATAAATACAACAGTCTAATAGTGCTTAGTGATTTCCTTTTAATTTTTAATTTTTTTTTTTTTTTTTTTTTTTTTTTGGCTCTTCAAAATGTGAGTGATGAACACAACAGTCTAATAATGATAAGTGTTTTCCTTTTAAAAAAATTTTTTTTTTGAATTTTTTTTTTTTTGTGTCTCTTCACATTGTGAGTGATAATCACTGATCATATTATTGAAATGTTGAATTTGGATGCACTATGAATAAAAACATTCAACATGACAAAAGAATTATAATGGCACCACATTATGCATATTTTCATTGATATTCACTGATCATGATATTGAAATGTTGAACTTGGCAACACTTGGAAAAACACATTCAACATGACAAAAAAATTGAAATGACACTACATTATGCATATTTTCAGTGATATTCACTGATCATGATATTAAAATGGGTAACTTGGCAACACTTTGTTAAAAAACACTCAACATTGCAAAAAAAAAAATTTTTTGTAAAATCAGTATATACACACTACTACAGTCTTATAATGCTTAGTGAGATCATTTTCTGAAATTTTTTTTTTTTTTGAAATTTTTTTTTTTTTTGAATTTTTTTTTTTTTGTGTCTTCGAATTGTAAGTGATAAATACAACAGTCTAATAGTGCTTAGTGATTTCCTTTTAATTTTTAATTTTTTTTTTTTTTTTTTTTTTTTTTTTTTTTTTGGCTCTTCAAAATGTGAGTGATGAACACAACAGTCTAATAATGATAAGTGTTTTCCTTTTAAAAAAATTTTTTTTTTGAATTTTTTTTTTTTTGTGTCTCTTCACATTGTGAGTGATAATCACTGATCATATTATTGAAATGTTGAATTTGGATGCACTATGAATAAAAACATTCAACATGACAAAAGAATTATAATGGCACCACATTATGCATATTTTCATTGATATTCACTGATCATGATATTGAAATGTTGAACTTGGCAACATTTGGAAAAACACATTCAACATGATAAAAAAATTGAAATGACACTACATTATGCATATTTTCAGTGATATTCACTGATCATGATATTAAAATGGGTAACTTGGCAACACTTTGTTAAAAAACACTCAACATTGCAAAAAAATTTTTTTTTTGTAAAATCAGTATATACACACTACTACAGTCTTATAATGCTTAGTGAGATCATTTTCTGAAATTTTTTTTTTTTTTTGAAATTTTTTTTTTTTTTGAATTTTTTTTTTTTTGTGTCTTCAAATTGTAAGTGATAAATACAACAGTCTAATAGTGCTTAGTGATTTCCTTTTAATTTTTAATTTTTTTTTTTTTTTTTTTTTTTTTTTTTTTTGGCTCTTCAAAATGTGAGTGATGAACACAACAGTCTAATAATGATAAGTGTTTTCCTTTTAAAAAATTTTTTTTTTTGAATTTTTTTTTTTTGTGTCTCTTCACATTGTGAGTGATAATCACTGATCATATTATTGAAATGTTGAATTTGGATGCACTATGAATAAAAACATTCAACATGACAAAAGAATTATAATGGCACCACATTATGCATATTTTCATTGATATTCACTGATCATGATATTGAAATGTTGAACTTGGCAACACTTGGAAAAACACATTCAACATGACAAAAAAATTGAAATGACACTACATTATGCATATTTTCAGTGATATTCACTGATCATGATATTAAAATGGGTAACTTGGCAACACTTTGTTAAAAAACACTCAACATTGCAAAAAAAAATATTTTTTGTAAAATCAGTATATACACACTACTACAGTCTTATAATGCTTAGTGAGATCATTTTCTGAAATTTTTTTTTTTTTTTGAAATTTTTTTTTTTTTTGAATTTTTTTTTTTTTGTGTCTTCAAATTGTAAGTGATAAATACAACAGTCTAATAGTGCTTAGTGATTTCCTTTTAATTTTTAATTTTTTTTTTTTTTTTTTTTTTTTTTTGGCTCTTCAAAATGTGAGTGATGAACACAACAGTCTAATAATGATAAATGTTTACCAAAATCTAATGAAGCTTACTGTTTTACTATTTTGGAGACTTTTTTTTTGAAAAATATTTTATAGTGTTTTTTGATTTGTCATTTACATATAGAAAGATAGGGGAATAAAATTAAATATATTTTCTTGAAAGGTGTTATGGTTTCTGTTTTGATGAAACTTTTATATCAAACAAAAAAGCAAATGTCACCTGGGGCACCAGAGTATTCACATGTGGTCCCCCACCATACTACTGACTCGGCCCTACAATGTTTGACTGCGCAGATCAGACGGGATGCGGTAAGTTCATTGTGGTATGGCCCCAGATGAAAGGTATCACTGAAATTAAATATATATAACCTATTTTAAAGATTTTTCAATAAAGACACAAGTCATTAGTGCCAATCAATTTAAAATGAACAGAAAAAAAATATATATATATTAACATTTTCATATTTATGATTTTTTCAGTAGTAAAGTATAATAATAATAATAATATAATCATCTCAGACAAAGAAATTGTGTAATCTGATGGTCCATT
>JASXTE010000019.1:10502500-10507500 GCA_030280995.1 Hemileia vastatrix | reverse complement strand
AGAAGAAGCATCATTTCATCCACATCGTGTGGGATAGGGATATATTCAAAATGGAGACCAGTACAGAATCTTCTGACAGCTCTCCACACCTTTTTTGCGGACTGACAATCAATCCAGAGGTGTTGGTAGGTGATGGTGAGCCCATCATAAGGGCACACCTTTTTCCGGTCTTCAAGCCAGGTTAGGGAGTCTCCCACCTTGACTGATTGGTGGAGGAGCCTCCACAGGAGGTCACACATTTTAGGCTTGAAATTGTAGTTCCTCACACCTCTCCAAAAGGTATTTGTAGAGGTGGGGCGACCCAGTATCTGAGGGGCATAAGATAGAGGCCCAGAGAGTAGGTCATTGAAGGAGTTTTGGTCATTCATCCTTAGGCAAATGGCTCGATAAAACTCATTTTGGTGACAGAGTAGCAAGTCTTTCCCTTTCCCTGATGCAGGGAAGAAGAGGCAAGAGAATTGTGAAGGCTTCTCAGCCCTCAATTCCTCAGGTGTCTCATCCCAAGGTAGTGAGAACCATTCCTGGGGTAGTGAAGACAGCAGACTAGTTATCGTCCTTTCAGCAGCTTTCCTTTTTGAAGGGGGAAAGCCTATTGGAACTATGGGAAGGTTGCTCTCCCATTTCCATATGTCCCTAATGGTTCTGGCTCCACCTTCAGCTAGGGCGTTCATAATGGGTGTGGCAAATCTCTTTGCCCCAATCCCAGCAGTAACTTTTAGCAAGGGGTGGTACCAGAAGTTAGTCTCAAGGACTTCATCCATAGTTGAGGGAGGAGAGAGCCTTATCAAAGCAGAGCTTTGTTGGGGGTCATACAACTTCCACCAAGAGGAGAGGGTATCCTTGAGAGAGTTAGGTGCTTGTAGTGGTCTAGAGGAAGTCTTCTGAAATAGAGGGAAGTCCACTAGGTGACGCTGCAGGCTTAAGGTTCGACATGAGCCATGTCGGAGGAGGTGGTTAGCAATCTGAACCCAAGGAAGGTCAGGGAGGGCTAGCATTCTCCTGATGGTCGAGAGGTGTGTGGCTTTCACCACAGATGGAAGGGATTGACATCCTATTCCACCACGTGCCACAGCTAAGCAGGAAAGTTTCCTGTTAATGTATCCTCTCTGTTTGCCGTCCCATACTAGGTTAAAGTAGGCACACTCCAAGGCCCTTATTCTTGAGGAATAAAGGTGGAGGAACCTGATAGCATAGCGGGGGATGGAGTAGATGAGTGTATTGGCAATCATCACTCACCCTCTGATAGAAAGGTGAGCAGGAAGCCAAGCCTCAACAATTGTGTTTATCCTGGAGATCATGGAGTCCCAGAAGAGATCCAGATCTTTTTGGATGTTGATACCCACAGGAATACCTAAGTGCTTGTAAGATTGGCCTTTGGTCAGGGTCTTCATGCAAATAGTCTGGGGGAAAGTTAGGGAGGGGTATGAGCCTACAGGTAGTAGGACACACTTACCCCAGTTCATTTTGGCACCTGAAGCCTTTGAGTAGATCTCATAGGACATCAGTAGGTTGTCAAGATCATGCTGGTCCTTCAAGAAGACTACTGTTTCATCGGCATACATTTGTTGCCTAAGACAAACACCATCAGTGACGTTTATGCCATCCAAGTTTTGATTGATGAGGGCTGCGAGGCACTCAATTACAAGCAAAAACAGGGGGCAACTGAGAGGGTCACCTTGTCTAACACCAGATTTGATGGGGACTGGGTCTCCTAAAAACCCGTTTATAGATAGGCGAACCTCTGCATTTTGGTAAAGATTTTTGAGAACTTTGACAAATCTAGAGCCAAAACCCATTTTGCGCAGTGTTTTCCATAGGAACTTGTGACCCACTCGATCGTAAGCCTTCTCTTGATCCATGAAGAGCATAGAGCAGCCGGGTATCCCATTAATCTTACCATTTTCGAAGTAGTCAATAGCAAGTTGAATAGTCCGAATATTATCATCAATCAAGCGATCTTTGAGGAAGGCAGTTTGATGATTTCCCATGTGATTTCCTATAATACTGGTGAGTCTCCTCATCAAAATAAAGGTGAAGATTTTGTAATCTACATTCATCACTGTTAGGGGTCTGTAGTTCTTCAGGTCTTCTATATCACCCTTCTGTTTATACAGTAGAGATAGAATACCAGAAGTGAAGTTAGGGGGCACTGGGTGACCTTCTAGAAGTTCATTGAAACAACTCACTAGGGCATCAGCCATGTCTCCTTGTATGCTCATTTTTTTCTTGTCCTCTTGAGAGGTGGTCCCTGTATTGGTTTTGTCATTCCGGAGGGACATTGCCTTATAGAACTCACATGTTAAGCCATCAGGGCCAGGTGAGGTACCATTCTTCAATTTTGAAATTGCAGAGAGTACTTCATCATAGTCAATGGGTTTGCACAAGAGTTCCTTTTCAGCTTTACTGATTTTGAACTTGAGGGCATTCCAAGTGGAGGTGCATGCATCTTTGTCAAGAGGCTTCTTTTCATATAAGTCTTTGTAAAATTTGCTTGCAATATCCAAAAGGGCCTTAGGGCTTGAAACACTAATGCCATCTTGATCTTTCAGTTTTTCAATTAGGGAAGAGGTCTTACCACTTTTGGCTTTGCCATAAAACCATTTTGAAGGTTTTTCACTTAAGAGGTGGTTTTTTGCCATAGTATTATAAGTGAACTCTCTTAGTCTCCATGACTCAAGGGCAAAAAGGGAGTCAGCAAGTGATTCGATCTTTTTTTCCAGTGTCACATTGACCACAGAAGTTCTCCTTTTCCTAATTAATTTTTCAAGTTTTATGCGTATTCTATCAGTTCTTTGAATACTTTTGACTTTTTCTTTTACAATCGTATTTTTCATCTTCTTACATATTAGATCCTTACACTTAGACCATGATTCTGATGGTAACTCACAATTACTCACATTCTCAATAGGTGTAGAAAGCGAAGAACATAATTTAGAAAAGGAATTTGATTGCAGAAAAAAATCGTTCAACCTCCATCTACCAGGACCATAGGCAATATAATGACTAGGGTTCAAAGTAACAGAAACAGCTAGATGATCAGATGCAATACCCGTCTCCAGCATTAGCCACCTAGATGAACACCTCATCCAATCTGATCGTAGAAGAAGACGGTCCAGCCGAGAGGAACCTTTGAACGAATTTCGGTGGGTGAAGGCAATTGTACCTCGATTACGCTTCCTCCATCCATCCGTAAAATTTTGCTGCCTAAAAAGAAGTGTGGTCAACACAGAAACCTTACTTGCTGTTTTAGAGTTAACCTTACGTGAGCTAGTCCTATCCTTGGCCTCAAATACCATATTCCAATCCCCACCAATAACATCAGAAGGTTCAAAACATTTTTCCGAGAGCCAATCAATAGCACCATCCAACCAATCCCGTCGTACCTGATCTTTTGCCGGTAGATAAACATTGGTTAGTGTCAAGAAGGTTTCACATTTCTTGATTCTAAAGGAGTGGAGTCTTCCCTTAGGATCAGAAATGTAGTTCAACTCACCTGAATCAAAGTGAGTCGTTTTTTTGTTGATAATGGAGGCAATGAGACTTTTTCCTTCTACCAATGGACCATTCAGAATTGATATAGGGAAAAGGGACTCATACCTCACAATATCCGTATCTGTCAGTCCAGATTCCTGGATTAATAGAACATCATAAGCTTTCATCTTCATGAAGTCTACAAGGGACTTGAACCGATTCAGGTCCAAGGCCCTCCTGACGTTAAAAGAGAGAATTTTGACCTTACCCTGTGTTGCCTGTTGGTGACCTATAAGCGAAAGTCTGGCTTCGCCGCCAGTAGCTGTGGATAAGCCGCGGTCGGTGCCACCGGCAGTAAAGTATTGCAATGAGTAGGTGGGTGATCCACGCTACTAGTACACAGGGTGCACCTTTTACCCGCCAGAATCGGGGTAAAATGAGCTCGGGCCATTCTCTTTGTAAGCCGGTTTGTAGAGGTGTGCACATTCATATTGAATCGGAGTAAACTAGGACTTTTTTCAAAGATAATGACCGCACCGGCCATTCTAGTACCATTCATTACCTGAGTGGCAAACCACAGCTTTTGTTTTTTGAAGGCTTCTGCTACGGCTTCCAGACGCAGCTCTATGGAGGTGGTCCCCATATTGCTACAGATGAAGGCAGTGGCTCCACCCTCATGATATCGAGATATCATGAGATTTTCACCTTTGACTCTAAGGTGTGTACCTACCCATTTGGAGATGTCAGCTTGTGTAGCCATTTGGGCTACCCATCCTTTGACCCCAAGGCGGTATAAACTTTCAATGGGACCCATTCCGGCATTGAACATGGCAGTGTTAAGTTCCGGTCCAAAAGTGTCGGTGGTTGGGATCATCGATTTTGGGAGTCCAATAAAGACCTTGAGCGCGTTCGAGGGATCAGGGTCGTTACTGGAGGAAGCTTCTCTGTTTTTCATATAGAAAAAATCCAGTTTATTGGATTTAGAAGCTGGTAAGGAGGTCTTTGAGGGAGCTGGATGAACATTGGGTGAGGGGCAAGAGTTCTCTTTTGCCTTTCCTTTGTCAATCTTTCTACCCTTTCTTTTGCTCTTTAGAGGCTTAGAGGGAGGAGTGGGAGTGGGGGCAGCAGGAGGGGCAGTAGGAGGAAGGTTGGGGGTCCCTTTTTTCTTATTGTTCTTGGGATTGGCCTGGCGGGTTGTGGGGCTAACTCGCTGTGGGACAAGGGCAGTGGAACTGTCTGCCTGGGACTTCTCAACAGCGGGAATCATTACTGTTGAGGGTGAAAGTTCCGGTGTTGACGCTTCTTGGGAACGAATGAGCGTTAGGGGGGTCTTAAAGCCCTCCGAGGTAGCAGCTAAGGGGCCTGCATATACAACACTATTGTCACTTTTGGAACTTTCAAGAGCCATCATTTTTTCCAACTTTGCTTCCTTAGCCTTCCTGATGGCCTCATTCTTCTTGTTCTTCCTGTTAGCCTTTTTGAGCAATTTGGCTTCCTTTTCGTTTATCTCATCATCCCAATTAAGAGGG
>JASXTE010000019.1:10492500-10497500 GCA_030280995.1 Hemileia vastatrix | reverse complement strand
GAATTATAATGGCACCACATTATGCCTATTTTCATTGATATTCACTGATCATGATATTGAAATGTTGAACTTGGCAACACTTGGAAAAACACATTCAACATGACAAAAAAATTGAAATGACACTACATTATGCATATTTTCAGTGATATTCACTGATCATGATATTAAAATGGGTAACTTGGCAACACTTTGTTAAAAAACACTCAACATTGCAAAAAAAAATATTTTTTGTAAAATCAGTATATACACACTACTACAGTCTTATAATGCTTAGTGAGATCATTTTCTAAATTTTTTTTTTTTTTTTGAATTTTTTTTTTTTTGTGTCTTCAAATTGTAAGTGATAAATACAACAGTCTAATAGTGCTTAGTGATTTCCTTTTAATTTTTAATTTTTTTTTTTTTTTTTTTTTTTTTTTGGCTCTTCAAATTGTGAGTGATGAACACAACAGTCTAATAATGATAAGTGTTTTCTTTAAAAAAAATTTTTTTTTTGAATTTTTTATTTTTGTGTCTCTTCACATTGTGAGTGATAATTACTGATCATATTATTGAAATGTTGAATTTGGATGCACTATGAATAAAAACATTCAACATGACAAAAGAATTATAATGGCACCACATTATGCATATTTTCATTGATATTCACTGATCATGATATTGAAATGTTGAACTTGGCAACACTTGGAGAAACACATTCAACATGACAAAAAAATTGAAATGACACTACATTATGCATATTTTCAGTGATATTCACTGATCATGATATTAAAATGGGTAACTTGGCAACACTTTGTTAAAAAACACTCAACATTTCAAAAAAAATATTTTTTGTAAAATCAGTATATACACACTACTACAGTCTTATAATGCTTAGTGAGATCATTTTCTGAAATTTTTTTTTTTTTTTGAAATTTTTTTTTTTTTGAATTTTTTTTTTTGTGTCTTCAAATTGTAAGTGATAAATACAACAGTCTAATAGTGCTTAGTGATTTCCTTTTAATTTTTAATTTTTTTTTTTTTCTTTTCTTTTTTTTTTTGGCTCTTCAAATTGTGAGTGATGAACACAACAGTCTAATAATGATAAGTGTTTTCCTTTAAAAAAAATTTTTTTTTTGAATTTTTTTTTTTTGTGTCTCTTCACATTGTGAGTGATAATCACTGATCATATTATTGAAATGTTGAATTTGGATGCACTATGAATAAAAACATTCAACATGACAAAAGAATTATAATGGCACCACATTATGCATATTTTCATTGATATTCACTGATCATGATATTGAAATGTTGAACTTGGCAACACTTGGAAAAACACATTCAACATGACAAAAAAATTGAAATGACACTACATTATGCATATTTTCAGTGATATTCACTGATCATGATATTAAAATGGGTAACTTGGCAACACTTTGTTAAAAAACACTCAACATTGCAAAAACAAATATTTTTTGTAAAATCAGTATATACACACTACTACAGTCTTATAATGCTTAGTGAGATCATTTTCTGAAAGTTTTTTTTTTTTTTGAAATTTTTTTTTTTTTTGAATTTTTTTTTTTGTGTCTTCAAATTGTAAGTGATAAATACAACAGTCTAATAGTGCTTAGTGATTTCCTTTTAATTTTTAATTTTTTTTTTTTTCTTTTCTTTTTTTTTTGGCTCTTCAAATTGTGAGTAATGAACACAACAGTCTAATAATGATAAGTGTTTTCCTTTAAAAAAAATTTTTCTTTTGAATTTTTTTTTTGTGTCTCTTCACATTGTGAGTGATAATCACTGATCATATTATTGAAATGTTGAATTTGGATGCACTATGAATAAAAACATTCAACATGACAAAAGAATTATAATGGCACCACATTATGCATATTTTCATTGATATTCACTGATCATGATATTGAAATGTTGAACTTGGCAACACTTGGAAAAACACATTCAACATGACAAAAAAATTGAAATGACACTAAATTATGCATATTTTCAGTGATATTCACTGATCATGATATTAAAATGGGTAACTTGGCAAAACTTTGTTAAAAAACACTCAACATTGCAAAAAAAACTTTTTTTGTAAAATCAGTTTATACACACTACTACAGTCTTATAATGCTTAGTGAGATCATTTTCTGAAATTTTTTTTTTTTTTTGAAATTTTTTTTTTTTTTGAATTTTTTTTTTTTTTGAATTTTTTTTTTTTTTGAATTTTTTTTTTTTGTGTCTTCAAATTGTAAGTGATAAATACAACAGTCTAATAGTGCTAAGTGATTTCCTTTTAATTTTTAATTTTTTTTTTTTTTTTTTTTTTTTTTTTGGCTCTTCAAATTGTGAGTGATGAACACAACAGTCTAATAATGATAAGTGTTTTCCTTTTAAAAAATTTTTTTTTTTGAATTTTTTTTTTTTTGTGTCTCTTCACATTGTGAGTGATAATCACTCATCATATTATTGAAATGTTGATTTTGGATGCACTATGAATAAAAACATTCAACATGACAAAAGAATTATAATGTCACCACATTATGCCTATTTTCATTGATATTCACTGATCATGATATTGAAATGTTGAACTTGGCAACACTTGGAAAAACACATTCAACATGACAAAAAAATTGAAATGACACTACATTATGCATATTTTCAGTGATATTCACTGATCATGATATTAAAATAGGTAACTTGGCAACACTTTGTTAAAAAACACTCAACATTGCAAAAAAAATATTTTTTGTAAAATCAGTATATACACACTACTACAGTCTTATAATGCTTAGTGAGATCATTTTCTGAAATTTTTTTTTTTTTTTGAATTTTTGTTTTTTTTTGAATTTTTTTTTTTTGTGTCTTCAAATTGTAAGTGATAAATACAACAGTCTAATAGTGCTTAGTGATTTCCTTTTAATTTTTAATTTTTTTTTTTTTTTTTTTTTTTTTTGGCTTTTCAAATTGTGAGTGATGAACAAAACAGTCTAATAATGATAAGTGTTTTCCTTTTAAATTTTTTTTTTTGAATTTTTTTTTTGTGTCTCTTCACATTGTGAGTGATAATCACTGATCATATTATTGAAATGTTGATTTTGGATGCACTATGAATAAAAAAATTCAACATGACAAAAGAATTATAATGGCACCACATTATGCCTATTTTCATTGATATTCACTGATCATGATATTGAAATGTTGAACTTGGCAACACTTGGAAAAACACATTCAACATGACAAAAAAATTGAAATGACACTACATTATGCATATTTTCAGTGATATTCACTGATCATGATATTAAAATGGGTAACTTGGCAACACTTTGTTAAAAAACACTCAACATTGCAAAAAAAAATATTTTTTGTAAAATCAGTATATACACACTACTACAGTCTTATAATGCTTAGTGAGATCATTTTCTAAAATTTTTTTTTTTTTTTGAATTTTTTTTTTTTTGTGTCTTCAAATTGTAAGTGATAAATACAACAGTCTAATAGTGCTTAGTGATTTCCTTTTAATTTTTAATTTTTTTTTTTTTTTTTTTTTTTTTGGCTCTTCAAATTGTGAGTGATGAACACAACAGTCTAATAATGATAAGTGTTTTCTTTAAAAAAAATTTTTTTTTTGAATTTTTTATTTTTGTGTCTCTTCACATTGTGAGTGATAATTACTGATCATATTATTGAAATGTTGAATTTGGATGCACTATGAATAAAAACATTCAACATGACAAAAGAATTATAATGGCACCACATTATGCATATTTTCATTGATATTCACTGATCATGATATTGAAATGTTGAACTTGGCAACACTTGGAGAAACACATTCAACATGACAAAAAAATTGAAATGACACTACATTATGCATATTTTCAGTGATATTCACTGATCATGATATTAAAATGGGTAACTTGGCAACACTTTGTTAAAAAACACTCAACATTTCAAAAAAAATATTTTTTGTAAAATCAGTATATACACACTACTACAGTCTTATAATGCTTAGTGAGATCATTTTCTGAAATTTTTTTTTTTTTTTGAAATTTTTTTTTTTTTGAATTTTTTTTTTTGTGTCTTCAAATTGTAAGTGATAAATACAACAGTTTAATAGTGCTTAGTGATTTCCTTTTAATTTTTAATTTTTTTTTTTTTTTTTTTTTTTTTTTTTGGCTCTTCAAATAGTGAGTGATGAACACAACAGTCTAATAATGATAAGTGTTTTCCTTTAAAAAAAATTTTTTTTTTGAATTTTTTTTTTTTGTGTCTCTTCACATTGTGAGTGATAATCACTGATCATATTATTGAAATGTTGAATTTGGATGCACTATGCATAAAAACATTCAACATGACAAAAGAATTATAATGGCACCACATTATGCATATTTTCATTGATATTCACTGATCATGATATTGAAATGTTGAACTTGGCAACACTTGGAAAAACACATTCAACATGACAAAAAAATTGAAATGACACTACATTATGCATATTTTCAGTGATATTCACTGATCATGATATTAAAATGGGTAACTTGGCAACACTTTGTTAAAAAACACTCAACATTGCAAAAACAAATATTTTTTGTAAAATCAGTATATACACACTACTACAGTCTTATAATGCTTAGTGAGATCATTTTCTGAAAGTTTTTTTTTTTTTGAAATTTTTTTTTTTTTTGAATTTTTTTTTTTTTGTGTCTTCAAATTGTAAGTGATAAATACAACAGTCTAATAGTGCTTAGTGATTTCCTTTTAATTTTTAGTTTTTTTTTTTTTTTTTTTTTGGCTCTTCAAATTGTGAGTGATGAACACAACAGTCTAATAATGATAAGTGTTTTCCTTTAAAAAAAATTTATTTTTTGAATTTTTTTTTTTGTGTCTCTTCACATTGTGAGTGATAATCACTGATCATATTATTGAAATGTTGAATTTGGATGCACTATGCATAAAAACATTCAACATGACAAAAGAATTATAATGGCACCACATTATGCATATTTTCATTGATATTC
>JASXTE010000019.1:10480000-10482500 GCA_030280995.1 Hemileia vastatrix | reverse complement strand
GTGTGAAGATAGCCATATTTCTGCAATGTTTGATAGTTTGTTCACCATCTTATCCCAGAATTGGTTAATGTCTTTATGAATATTAATACCGACTGGTATGCCTAAATGCTTATAGGATTCCCCTTCTTTTAAAATTTTAAGTTCAAGGGAGGGGTTAAAGGTTAGAGGGGGAGCATTGCCTAGAGGCATTAGAACACTCTTCCCCCAATTAATTTTAGCTCCAGAGGCTTTGGAGTAGGTGGAGAAACATTTCATGAAGATGTTGGCTTCATTTTGATCTTTTAAGTAAACTACAGTATCGTCCGCATACATTTGTTGTTTAAGGGTGATAGATTCATCTATCGTCACTCCTACCATCTTTTTGTCAATGAACCTAGCCAGTGATTCAATGGCAATGAGGAAGAGTGGACAGCTCATGGGGTCACCCTGGCGTACTCCGGATTTAATGGGAATATTTCCATCAACGTATCCATTGAGTGAGAGTTTCACCTTAGCTCCTTTATAAAGGTTTTTCAGAATTCTTACAAACTTTTTGTGAAAACCCATTTTTCTCATTGTTTTCCAAAGGAAAATATGACCTACCCTGTCATAAGCTTTTTCTTGGTCAACAAAGAGTAAGTGGCATCCATCATTTTCATTTGTGGTCTTAGAGAAGTATTCAACAGATAGTTGAACATTTCTTATGTTATCATCTATTAATCTATCCGTTAGGAAAGCAGATTGGTGGTCACCAATTACTGGATTTAATGCTACTATCAATCTTTTCATAAGCAGAAAGGTGAAAAGTTTATAGTCGACATTCATTACAGTAAGGGGCCTATAGTTCTTGAGGTCTTCTTTATCACCCTTTTTGTAAAGAAGGGAAAGGACACCATCAGTAAATTCAGGAGGCGGTGGTTGGCCCTGTAATAGTGAGTTAAAGCTTAACATCAGGGTGGCAACTACGTCTCTAGGTTGTGACTCAGTCGAATTATCTATCTGGGGAGGGTTTTTGTCATGACCCACCATCATTGATTTATAAAACTCACTAGGAATCCCATCAGGGCCGGGAGATGTGCCGTTTTTAAGGGATTTGATGGCCTGGCAAATATCATCTTCGGTGAATGGTGTTAGAAGTGAGTCGTTACATTCTTTTGTTATAAGTCTGTCGATAGTGTTCCAAATCTTTTTACAGTCTCGTTTTTTCCGTGACCTAACTCCATATAGGTCTGAGTAGTAATTGGTTGCTACTTGGAAAAGCTCCTTGGTATTGGAGACGGACTTACCCTCACTATTTTTCAGGCTACTAATGAAAGATGGTTCTAAACTCTTATTCTTGTTGAAGAACCATTTAGTAGGTTTTTCGCCAAGTAAGTGGTTTTAGCCATTGTGTTATAGGTGAAATCTCTTAAACGCTGTTGTTTTTTATTAGCTAAAATATTACTGAGTCGGGTAATTTTTTGCTCAAGTACAGTGTCAATAATTCCAGGTTGTCTATAATTCATTAGGTTGGTAATTTTTACATTAAGGGCATTATTTGAATGTCGGTTAGTTTTTATATCTTTTTTAATTTGTACTTTTGCTAACTTTGTAAACTCATTCTTATATGTTAGCCAATCATTTATTGGACTGATTGTCTCATGGTCAATACAAGGTAGCGGTAGATTTTTTATGTTAATGAAGTTTTTTGATTGCATGAAAAGAGGACTTAGGCGCCACCTGCCTGGGCCTTTATCAAGTGATGCGTTAAAGTTCAAACATAGGGAGACCGCCTTATGGTCCGTGCTCATCCCTGATTCAGCAATTTTCCATCTTTTTGCATAGCGCATCCAGTCTGTGCGTAAAAGGATGCGGTCAATGCGTGATTCACCTTTAAAGGAATTCTTATGAGTGAAAGCAATCTTACCTCCGTAAACCTTGCGCCACCCATCAACATGAATATTAGTCTTAAAAAGAAGGGAGGTCAGTTCTCTTACCTTACTTTTCATTAAGGAGTTTGTCTTACGTAGCGATTGTCGATCTAATGGATCAAATACCATGTTCCAATCACCTCCAACAATATCTGAGGGGATAATTTCGATTGGGGATTTTAGCCATTTTATCGATTTGTCAAGCCAACATAAGCATACATCATATCTAGCAGGAAGATATAGGTTAGTCACTATAGTAGTAATTTGGTTTTTCGTACATCGTATTGAAAGGAGTCTTCCATCTGGATCCGACAGGAGGGGAGACTTACTATCAGAAATATTAGTAGTGTTTTTATTAATTATGATAGAAACTAAACATTTGTCATCAACATAAGCGCCATTTAGGATTAGGACTGGGAAAAGTTTTTCATACTTAAATACATCAGATTCCGATAGTCCAGACTCTTGGAGGAGAAGAACATTGAAACAGTTACATTTCATGATAGAGATGAGGGATTTAAATCGGTCAGTATTTAGTCCTCTCCTTACGTTTAGTGAAAGAATATGCAGCTTACTATTTGATCCACGTTGTACACTCATAAGGTCACTGC
>JASXTE010000019.1:10472500-10475000 GCA_030280995.1 Hemileia vastatrix | reverse complement strand
TCATCATATTTAAAGGGTGAACTTGGCAACACTTGGAAAAAAAACACTCAACATGACAAAAAAAATAAAATGACACAAAATTATGCATATTTTCAGTGATATTCACTGATCATCATATTTAAAGGGTGAACTTGGCGACACTTGGAAAAAAAACACTCAACATGACAAGAAAAATAAAATGACACAAAATTATACATATTTTCAGTAATATTCACTGATCATGATATTGAAAAGGTGAAACTGGCAACACTTTGAAAAAAAACACTCAACATGACAAAAAAAATAAAATGACACAAAATTATGCATATTTTCAGTGATATTCACTGATCATCATATTTAAAGGGTGAACTTGGCAACACTTGGAAAAAAAACACTCAACATGACAAAAAAAATAAAATGACACAAAATTATGAATATTTTCAGTAATATTCACTGATCATGATATTGAAAAGGTGAAATTGGCAACACTTGGAAAAAAAACACTCAACATGACAAAAAAAATAAAATGGCACAAAATTATGCATATTTTCAGAAATATTCACTGATCATGATATTGAAAAGGTGAAATTGGCAACACTTGGAAAAAAAAGACTCAACATGACAAAAAAAATAAAATGACACAAAATTATGCATATTTTCAGTGATATTCACTGATCATGATATTAAAATGGGTAACTTGGCAACACTTTGTGAAAAAACACTCAACATTGCAAAAAAAATATTTTTTGTAAAATCAGTATATACACACTACTACAGTCTTATAATGCTTAGTGAGATTATTTTCTGATTTTTTTTTTTTTTTTGAATTTTTTTTTTTTTTGTGTCTTCAAATTTTAAGTGATAAATAAAACAGTCTAATAGTGCTTAGTGATCTCCTATTAATTTTTAATTTTTTAATTTTTTTTTTTTTTTTTTTTTTTTAACTCTTCAAATTAGGAGTGATGAACACAACAGTCTAATAATGATAAGTGTTTTCCTTTTAAAAATTTTTTTTTTTTGAATTTTTTTTTTTTTGTCTCTTCACATTGTGAATGATAATCACTGATCATATTATTGAAATGTTTAATTTGGATGCACTATGAATAAAAACATTCAACATGACAAAAGAATTATAATGGCACCACATTATGCATATTTTCATTGATATTCACTGATCATGATATTGAAATGTTGAACTTGGCAACACTTGGAAAAACACATTCAACATGACAAAAAAATTGAAATGACACTACATTATGCATATTTTCAGTGATATTCACTGATCATGATATTAAAATGGGTAACTTGGCAACACTTTGTTAAAAAACACTCAACATTGCAAAAAAAAATATTTTTTGTAAAATCAGTATATACACACTACTACAGTCTTATAATGCTTAGTGAGATCATTTTCTGAAATTTTTTTTTTTTTTTGAAATTTTTTTTTTTTTTGAATTTTTTTTTTTTGTGTCTTCAAATTGTAAGTGATAAATACAACAGTCTAATAGTGCTTAGTGATTTCCTTTTAATTTTAAATTTTATTTTTATTTTTTATTTTTTATTTTTTTTTGGCTCTTCAAATTGTGAGTGATGAACACAACAGTCTAATAATGATAAGTGTTTTCTTTAAAAAAATTTTTTTTTTTGAATTTTTTTTTTTTTGTGTCTCTTCACATTGTGAGTGATAATCACTGATCATATTATTGAAATGTTGAATTTGGATGCACTATGAATAAAAACATTCAACAGTGTGTATATACTGATTTTACAAAAAATATTTTTTTTGCAATGTTGAGTGTTTTTTAACAAATTGTTGCCAAGTTACCCATTTTAATATCATGTTCAGTGAATATCACTGAAAATATGCATAATGTAGTGTCATTTCAATTTTTTTGTCATGTTGAATGTGTTTTTCCAAGTGTTGCCAAGTTCAACATTTCAATATCATGATCAGTGAATATCAAGATAAAAAAATTCTAATTAATTGGTTTTGAGTTGTGTGAACTTATTATATATACACACTACTACAGTCTTATAATGCTTAGTGAGATCATTTTCTAAAATTTTTTTTTTTTTTTGAATTTTTTTTTTTTTTTTTTGTTTCTTCAAATTGTAAGTGATAAATACAACAGTCTAATAATGCTTAGTGATTTCCTTTTAATTTTTTTTTTTTTTTTGCTCTTCAAATTTTGAGTGATGAACACATACAGTCTAATAATGATAAGTGTTTTACTTTTAAAAAAAAATTTTTTTTGAATTTTTTTTTTTGTGTCTCTTCACATTGTGAGTGATAATCAGTGATCATGGTATTGAAATGTTTAATTTGGATGCACTATGAATAAAAACATTCAACATGACAAAAGAATTATAATGGCACCACATTATGCATATTTTCATTGATATTCACTGATCATGATATTGAAATGTTGAACTTGGCAACACTTGGAAAAACACATTCAACATGACAAAAAAATTGAAATGACACTACATTATGCATATTTTCAGTGATATTCACTGATCA
>JASXTE010000019.1:10407500-10462500 GCA_030280995.1 Hemileia vastatrix | reverse complement strand
ATGACACAAAATTATGCAAATTTTCAGTAATATTCACTGATCATGATATTGAAAAGGTGAAATTGGCAACACTTGGAAAAAAATACTCAACATGACAAAAAAAATAAAATGACACAAAATTATGCATATTTTCAGTAATATTCACTGATCATGATATTGAAAAGGTGAAATTGGCAACACTTGGAAAAAAAATACTCAACATGACAAAAAAAATAAAATGACACAAAATTATGCATATTTTCAGTAATATTCACTGATCATGATATTGAAAAGGTGAAATTGGCAACACTTGGAAAAAAAATACTCAACATGACAAAAAAAATAAAATGACACAAAATTATGCAAATTTTCAGTAATATTCACTGATCATGATATTGAAAAGGTGAAATTGGCAACACTTGGAAAAAAATACTCAACATGACAAAAAAAATAAAATGACACAAAATTATGCAAATTTTCAGTAATATTCATTGATCATAATATTGAAAAGGTGAAATTGGCAACACTTGGAAAAAAATACTCAACATGACAAAAAAAATAAAATGACACAAAATTATGCAAATTTTCAGTAATATTCACTGATCATGATATTGAAAAGGTGAAATTGGCAACACTTGGAAAAAAATACTCAACATGACAAAAAAAATAAAATGACACAAAATTATGCATATTTTCAGTAATATTCACTGATCATGATATTGAAAAGGTGAAATTGGCAACACTTGGAAAAAAAATACTCAACATGACAAAAAAAATAAAATGACACAAAATTATGCATATTTTCAGTAATATTCACTGATCATGATATTGAAAAGGTGAAATTGGCAACACTTGGAAAAAAAATACTCAACTTGACAAAAAAAATAAAATGACACAAAATTATGCAAATTTTCAGTAATATTCACTGATCATGATTTTGAAAAGGTGAAATTGGCAACACTTTGAAAAAAAACACTCAACATGACAAAAAAAATAAAATGACACAAAATTATGCATATTTTCAGTAATATTCACTGATCATAATATTGAAAAGGTGAAATTGGCAACACTTGGAAAAAAATACTCAACATGACAAAAAAAATTAAATGACACAAAATTATGCATATTTTCAGTAATATTCACTGATCATGATATTGAAAAGGTGAAATTGGCAACACTTGGAAAAAAAACACTCAACATGACAAAAAAAATAAAATGACACAAAATTATGCATATTTTCAGTAATATTCACTGATCATGATATTGAAAAAGTGAAATTGGCAACACTTTGAAAAAAAACACTCAACATGACAAAAAAAATAAAATGACACAAAATTATGCATATTTTCACTTATATTCACTAATCATGATATTGAAAAGTTGACATTGGCAACTCTTGGAAAAAAAACACTCAACATGACAAAAAAAATAAAAAGACACAAAATTATGCATATTTTCAGTGATATTCACTGATAATGATATTTAAAGGGTAAACTTGGCAACCCTTGGAAAAAAAACACTCAACATGACAAAAAAAATAAAATGACACAAAATTATGGAGATTCACCTCACAAATTTTACAGTGTTTTTATGTAAGAAGAGGTGCACAAGATCAAATTTCAGTCTTTTATAAAATTCAAATACTCTACCAAAGAGGTAGAACTGATATTATTGATCATTCCATAATTTTATTTGTAGAAAGACATCTATAAAAAATTTTTTTTGTAAGAAAGATACAATAGATAACTTGAAGCATACCAATATAAATTGCTACCATTATAAAAGTTAAGTTCTGATTAGTACAAATTTATTAAATTACTTTAAAATATATGTAAAAATAATTCGGATATTTTATTCAAATTTTCTTAATTACAATTGTAGAGGATAATACTCTTGGTTGGTGAGATAAATAAATTTACAAGATAAATTTACAGCTCTAAAATTGCACATTCTCCTCATGTTAGAAATATAGGTTAATTGTTTTTCAATTCTTTTTTTGAAATAAGATAATAAAAACCATAGGTAAAATTAAATTATCTAATACATTTAATGAGTCTATATATTTGATACTTTCTAGAAAAAAATACTATATAAATCCTCTTAAATATTTTAATTATCAAAATTCAATACATTAATAATTAATTTTTTACTTAAATTAATTTCAACTGAGAGTATTATGAATTTCCAGTGATAATTAAAGCAGAGAAGCAAGTTATTAAGTTAACTTTGATTGTAATTTAAATTTTTGAAAAAGATTTTATCTTTATATTTTAAAAACCTCTATTTTTCTTCATTTGAATTGATTTAAACTTTAGCATATAGATCTATATTAAACAATGTGTTACTAGGAAGTACCTGCAATATTTTTATTTAAAAGTAATTTTTTCTTTCATTGAAGTAAATTGAATATCAATAGGAGCTCTGGAAACAATCTATAGATATTATAGGAATATAAACATGGCTGTAGAATTTTTTCCAGTCTATCAATAGAAAGAAAAATCATTCTTTTTTAATTGAAGATAAATTGACAGCTATTTGAAATAATGTTTTTTGAAAAATTTAAATTTTTTTTTATTTATTCCCATAAATTCATATCATGTAGAAAAAATATTTTTGTTAAAAAAATATACTTAGACTTACTTTATAATAACTTTTTTTTTAAATTTTAAGAAATTAAAAGAAATTCTCACAGTTTAACTAAGGTTGAACCAGAGTCATGCATAGGTTGTCATTGAGAGTTCTATCTAAGTTCTATCAAAGCTAAGATACTTAATTTTAAAAAATTGTATGTATTCATTGTGATAAAATATTTTTAGAAATTAAGAGATCTCAGAGAGTTTTTTCTTTTACTGATTAAATAATAATACATATATTAAGAAATTTTATACTCACTCTTTCCCTGAGTGTTTAGTCATTACACTTATTTATTATGGTACATATAGTAATCAGAAATTAAGAAATTAAGAAATAATAATAATTTTATCAATATATCTTGTGGTAAATCTTCATTTGAAGCCCATGATTCATGTAGAGGATTTTTTCACCTCACCAGAAGAACTCACATGTACATTCTAAACTATGTAAGCTCACCTAATGAGGCCTATAAAAATAGTTTAAAATTTAATCAAATTTTTTTGTTTGAAATTATTTTCTAAAATACCTATTGTTTTTTTTGATATATATATTATTATAAACCACATTACATAAAAGAGTTTGAAAGAAAAATTATACTAATATTATATGGGTATTTTTTATATCATATTACTTGTCATTCTTTATATTACAATGTATATAAATAATGATCAATACATCTGTATATTTAGCTAGTGAACAATTATAAAAATCCATACCCCATAATTCAAAAATAATTTACATGATAAAGTAAATTTACAGCTTTAGTATCCTATTTAAAATCCTAATGTATGTCTAAAAATACTTTGGAGTCAATTGTTTTACCTTATATATTTCATGTTTCAGATAATATTATATGGCAGTAAACTCTGTTCTTTGCCCAAAGAACAGAGTCCATCCTCCTTTTTTCACACTCAGTTTGCATCAATCCCCATCCCTTTCAATTCTATTAACACATGCTTGTCTTCCCTCCTCACCCCTTTTGCTACCCTCCCAGCCCCATTGTATGCCATCCTCTTTTGATCCACATTTCACCCCTCCCAACCTCTCCCCAACCCTTTTCTTCATTCAAAATTCCTTGGAAACCCTTAATCTTCCCTTCCAACTCTTCCCCAACCTTTTTTCTACCCCATATACCCTTCCTCACCCCACTCTCCAGCCTCCCTAACCCTTGTAGCCCCATTCCTCCCCTTTACCTTGCCTCCACAATCCTTGAACCCCAATTCCCTCCCTTTCAACTCAGTCCCTATTTTTGTATATAAAAATAATGTGTTAGAGAGGAATGGGGAGGTAAGCAAACTGGAAGGAGAGGAGTGGAGGGGGTGGAGAGGGAGAGGCAAATTTGGATAGGGGTTGAAAATGATGAAGAAGGGAGTGAAAAGGGTTGGGAGAAATATGAGGTGAGGAAAAAGGAATATTTCAAAGGGAAAAGAGTGGGGTATTCTTGATAGGGAGTAAAAAATACAATAAAAGAAGATAGTAATACAAAATAAATATACAAAAAATATATAATATATAGAATATGTTACAAAAAGTGGGCATGGAAATTTCTTGAATCCTAAAAATCCACAAGTCTTAATAAAAATCATGAAAGCCATGGATCCAAAAATGGATTATGATGAGTGGAAAAAAAAAGAATATATAAATTGCCTATATCAGTCAGAGACATTATTGTAGCCTGAACTGAAATCATCAGAGATACTTCCGGGTTTATTAATATATGCAATGAAATATTATTGAACCACAAATATGAAACCAAGTATAATCATTACAAGCAAAATGTTGAGGTAGTAGAAACTACTACAAATAAGTTACCAGTGGAGAGGAAAAAACTTTCAGCTCCCCTTGTCCCTAACAGACAAGAAAGTAAAATTTGCTACAAATGTTATGAACCTTGGACTTAATGTTATACTTGTAAGAAAAGAATAAATGTTATTGAAAACTCACAAGATTCTGAACCAAGAAATCATGAAGATGAAAAGGAGGAATCTAGTGAGGATTGTAAAAGTAAAATTTCTTACATTGATGATGAAAATGAGATATATGTATTAGAACAGGATATTATGTTCCTGAATGATGCAATACCACATACAGATACATCTTTAGCTTCCATTGAGGAAGCTGAAATAATTAAAGATGTGACTCATGATACTTACAAAATCACACCTATTAGAGCACCTTTTATTATATGTGGAAAAGAAATGAATTCCATTCTTGACACTGGGGCTGCAGGTAATGTAGTTTCTATTAATACATTAATGGAACTTGATAGTAATTATAATTAAGAACTGGAACCTTTACGGACAAAGAGCTGGAGGGGTTTTTGGTTCAGTATTACATCCCATTGGCAAATAAAAAACTGCTGTAATCTTTAAATATAATGATTAATATGGAAGAGCAATATGTGAATTTGTAGTAATGGATAATCAGAATATTAGTGATTGGTTTATTATTGGAAGTGACTTATTGACCAAATTTAGCATAAAACTAGGTCCTGAAAATAGTTTCTTCACTATAGGCTTGAATGGAAAAAGAAAATTTAAGATTTTCTCTGAAAATTCAATTTATTTCATTTCACCTAAAGAAGAATAACTTCAAGGTGGAAGAACCACCTCTGAAGTGGTAGAATTGGAAAATGATATCCAAAGAGCCTCCTTCAGTCCTCAACTCTCAAAATTTGAAGAAAAAAATATTTTGAGATTGATAAAATCTTATCCTATGGCATTTTCTCATGGTTCAAATGAACTAGGATCGGTCAAAGACAATGAGATGAAAATCTTTTTAAGTTGTGATTTGGATAATATTCCTGGAAGCTTAAAAAGGAAGCCTTACCCAGCTTATCCTTCAAAAAGGAAATACATGGAAGACAAAATTAAGATGTTGTTAGAAATGGGTATTGTTGAAAAAGTAGACACAACACCTAAGTATTGTGTTATTTCACCAGTTTTAATCTCTTATGAAAAAGATAAGACAAGATTATGTGGTGATTACAGAGCTCTGAATACATTCACTGTAGATGATATTTACCTTCTTCCAAGGTTGGCTTCTATCTATGCTACCTTACAAGTTGCAAAATATATTTCCTGCTTGGATGGAAACAGAGGTTACCCCCAGATTCCCATGGAAAAGAATTCTCAGAATTTCTTACTCATAACCACACACATGGAGATATATAAATATTTCAGCCTAGATATCCCTAGGACTGAGTATTTCTTATGCTTAAAATAAGATAACCTTAAGTACATTAAGCTTATCTCTTAAAATTAAGGTTAAAACAATTATATATATGATTATTATACATATATATATAATTATTACACTATTATATAACTTATAGTAGTTAAAATAGCTTATCCATAGCCTAATAATACTTATTAAGGTGTTAATGGAGTCATAATATACTTATCTTAAGTGATTTTAAGTAATTATGGACATACATAAGCTTAAATGTATACATAAATCTCATATTCAGTGAAATATGCAGTATATTATGTATATTTAGGTCTATAAGTGGGTTTTAGCCTCTTAATAGCCTATAACCTTTGTTTTTCTGCTTATTTTAGGTCATATGGACAAAATCAGTGGATTCACAATGCCTACAGAAGCATAGACATCTATATCAGGCGCATACACTCAGTTTGGACAACTTAATCTGCTTCCTTAGATGGATTTTCACGGATTTATGGGTTGGGAGGTCATTTCTGGGTTAATGTGGATGCTTGGGGATGTTATTGGGGGCTTGGAAACTTCATTTGTTTCCTTTATATGCTTTGGGTTTCATTAAATCTCTTTTGGATTGCTTATTTTACCTTTTTCTTTATGGTATCCGCTTTTATCTGGATTTTCTATTTATGGTATAGGTCTGTGTTATCATTAATTGTGATGGAGGGTCCTTACTGGAGGTCTGGGTGTTGAGTCTGCTTGAAGTGGACGCCATGGGGAGGTGATGCACCCTCACAGTGCTGTAATTGCCGGGGATAGCAGTGACATCATCTGGATTGAAGGTCTGTGCACTCCAGGGGATTTGGGTATAAGTTAGGAGGGATTTTGACGGTTATTTATCATCATTCACTTACTACAATTCAAACAAACACTAAAATACAATTATTAGCATTTAGAAATATATTATAAAGCCTTTTATAAGTTGATATTATCATTATATAAGCTATAACTATATTCTATTTATCTATTTTCCACCACTAGCACGCATTTAAATCCAAGTATTGTGAGTTTTATTTGAGTATAACTATTTTATTAATCTTCCCTGAGGTTTAATCACTAAATAATTTATCAATAAGTAGTAGGACCATAAATAAATACTATTATATCATACTAAAATACTAGATACACTGACAAAATATGTGAGAATGTCTTTTGGCCCAAAGAATGCCCCTTCAGTCTTCCAAAAATTAATGGATAGTGTTTTTCATCAGGAAATGGTTGAAGGATGGCTTTTAGTCTATATTGATGACATCATAGTGTTTTCAAAAACATATGGTGAGCATTTCAATCACCTGAAAATAGTATTTCAAAAAATGGATGAAATTAATATGACAATTGCATTAAAGAAATGTAAGTTTGGATTTCAATGCTTGAAAGTACTTGGACATGTTGTATCTGGATTAAAAATTTGTGTTGACCAGAATAAAGTGGCAGCAATAAAAAACATTAATATACCTAAAAATGTAGAAGATGTTCAAATTTTTCTAGGTATGTGTGGATATTATAGACAGTATATAAAAAACTACCAATCTATTGTAGCTCCTTCAACAACATTAATCAGGAAAAATGAGGTTTTCATTTGGAATAATGAAAGACAACATGCCTTTGATAAATTAAAGGAATGTTTAATGTGAGCTCCAATATTGGGACTGCCAGATTTTAACCTCCCTTTTATCTTGTATACTGATGCAAGCTTTACAGGGTTAGGTTCTGCTTTACTGTAAACACAGATAATAAATGTTAAATTATCTTAAGTAGTTATCTTTTATATATCCAGAACATTAAGAAAGACAGAATTAAGGTATGGTTCCACCCAACTGGAATGTTTAGCCATTGTGTGAGTCATGGAGAGACTTCATTACTATCTGGAATTCCAGAAGTTAGAATTGATAACAGATTGTAGTGCAGTAAAATCATTACTAAACATGAAAACACCTAATAGGCACATTTTTAGATGGAAACTAGCTGTACAAGAGTAAAGAGGTAGAATAAAAATCGCACATATAGCAGGAACATTTCATTCTAATGTGAATTTATTATCCAGAAGTCCTTTGCCAAATGATACTGACAACCCAGTTTATGTGCCTGAAAAGGAGGTAATACATATATTTGGGATTTATATAGTGGATTTAGAGGAAGAATTTATGCAAACTATATTGGAAAATTATTCATCTGATAAAGATTTGTCTAAATTATCTACCATCTTAAATGATCCAACAAATACCTCTATGAGTGCATTAATTAAAACCTTGCCTCCAAAGTATAAAAATGCATTCAAAAAAGGTAAACTGTCAATTAAATATGGATACATATATTACAGAAAAAATCTAAGTAATGTATTAGTTATACCACCTTCTATGAAAGAATTAATGTTAAGTACTTATCATGATGACATCTTAACTGGTCATTTTTATTTTTACAAAACATTAACTAGAGTTAAAAACATAGCTTGGTGGATAAACATGAAAGAAGATGTACAAAAATACATTGACACATGTGACTCTTGTCAAAAATCTAAAAGATTTACTGGGAAGAGAGCTGGGTTGTTACAACAAATAGAGTAGCCAAAGGCTCCATGGGAAATTATAAAAATGGACTTTGTCACAGGCTTGCCATTAGCAGGAAAAGAAAGTTTCAATTCTTTCTGGGTAATTGTAGATAGACTGACAAAAATGTGTAAATTTATTTGCATCCATAAAGAGGTATCTGAAAAAGACTTGGCATTAATATGGTGGACTCAAATGATGAATACTTCTGGGTTTCCCAAAGCCATAATCTCTGACAGAGACACTAAATTTACTTCAGAGTTTTGGAAATCTTTGATGGAAGTATCAGGTTGTCAATTGAAATTGTCTACATCACACTATCCACAAACTGATGGGCTGTCTGAGAGAATGATACAGACTCTGGAAGACATGATCAGAAGATATTGTGCCTTTGGATTAGAATACAAATACCATGAGAAATTCACACATGACTGGGTAACATTAGTTCCTGGACTTGAATTTGCTTATAATAGCACAACTCATTCTGTAACAGAGAAAAAACATTTGAATTCTGGCTGGGATATGTACCAAATACCCCAGTAAATCATTTAAACAAATTACCAAGGTCAGATATACACCCTGGTACTAAATCCTCTATTTATATGCAACAAATGTGTAGAAAGCATGCAGAAGAATTCATCCAAAGAGAATTTGAATATGAAATGAAACGGTGGGATAAATCTCATAAAGAATTTGAATTCAAAAAAGGAGATGAAGTCCTAATTTCCACACTACATTTTAACTTACAAGGTAATGTTAAATTAAAGGATTCCTTTGTAAGACCTTTTGTAGTCAACAAAATGGTTGGTAATAATGCTGTGGAAGTCATATTATATTCCCCATATGATAGGAAACATCCAGTTTTCCCTATCTCATTATTAAAACCTTACCATGCAAATGATCCTGACTTATTTCCAAAAAGAAGAGGAAGGCCTATAAAAAGAAACCTGAGGAAATTGTGGAAAAATAAGATACTAAAAAATACTCAAGAAAAGAAACCTTACTAAAGTGAAAGGAACTGAGTATTTATTAAGATATAAGGGAAAATCAAATGAATTTGATAAATGGATACTAGAAAAAGAAATTTCTAATCTATCCTCCCTTCTTTAAAACTTTAAACAGAAATAAAAATCTTTTCAACAAACTGAGGGGTTAAAAACCAGTACTCATAATATTTTATTATGTTTTATTTCTTTAAAAAATTAATCTTTAATACTACAGAATTTTCTGAATACCTGAAAAATGGAATGAAAAAATGTATAACTTATCATTTTTTTATTCTTTATTTGGATGGGAGAGTTTCAGCCTGGATATACCCAGGACTGAGTAAAAAGTACTTATAAATTATGTTAAACACATGGAATATACATGGGAACAATAAATAAAAGTACACAAGTTGTATACATAAGTAAAAATTATGATAAAATACAATATATGCCATTATAACACCTTATATACATGCATATATCCACCTTTTATAATTCTTATGTACTTAATATTAATTTGGAATATGTTAGGGTAACCTTAATAGCCTTAAGTATAAGGCTACATAATTTTTAAGTAGACTTAAAGCTGTTGTTTTCATTGTATTATGTGAAAAACAAGAAATGTGCTTTAAATCACTTAAAAGTTGAATATGTGCACTATAAATTTAATAATATTAAAAATGGGCCTTTACAGATCAATTTGTCTTAATTAGAAATATTTATTTGGCTACTCAAATGAATAAAAATAACACTTTCCAAATTTGGTGTTTTGATGCCAGAAATGGATTCTGTGTACTGGCCACATACTGCCTTCATTTTTACCATGTAAATAGCTTCATTTTTAGCAAATTTAGATTTTTCACACTATAATTACCCCACATTCTAGTCCACTGCATGGAAACACAGTAAAATAGGCAACAGGTGCTTATTTAGTGTCCTAATTTATTTATAGGTGCATTGATGTTATTATATGTACTAATTTCATTAATAACCTTAATCTTGACACCTTTAATTCACTACCACACTTAAATTTGTCTAAATTAGTCAAGGATTTACCGGTGCAAGTGCCTTCCAAGGACTGCATGTAGTTACCCCATATCTCACATCCTTTTTTGGGTTTCTCAGTGGTTTCTCAGTCAATATTCACCATGGAAAATCTGGGGGTGAACTGCTAGCAATCCCCTCTCTTTGAACTCCAGAGTGTCTCTTATTATTCCAGGGTTATTCTCACTTTATAACAATATACAAAATTGTATTGGAAGTACATTTATTCACAGATTGATTATAGACAGAATGTCAACTGATTCCAAATAATGCACAAGTTGATCCTCCAGGACTTGATTCTGGTCCTCTGTTGAGCACAAATTGATCTAACCTAAGCTTATGAATATATAATAATTCAGGATACTTGCTCTATTAAATTTGATAATAAAATTTAATATTGATGAATTTATATAAAAAATAATTATTATGTAAGATATTAAATTATAAATTCAATCATCATAGGAGGGCACTTAATAGATCTTAATTATACTATGTGACACCTTAATACTGTATCACACAGTTTGAAACATTTAAAACAAAATGTGTCATGATGGGCAATGAAATTTCTTGGACAGACACTTTCAAAATTAATACTGACCATAATACACAAATATGAAACCTTGGCATCTATCCAATAAAAGATTTTCCTTCTGATAAATGGATTTTTCTCAGTTACTCCCTGTTAAAAAGTGTCCTTGTGAGGTTTGTCTGACCTTCAGGGGGATAATTTGGCCACATCAAACTACTTCTATTTCCATGATTGACCAAAATATAATCCTCATTTCCATCTAAAGAGCTTATCTCATCTGACTGTGGCTGATCAAAGGGGTCCACCACAAGTTTAGCCAAAATTTTGGTGAACACTTTTTTGATGGATAGTGGCTAACCGGTGCTTTTCAAAATTGTCCACCTGAAGTTAGGCTAAACTTCAGGAGGATAAATTTATTATGAATACCAAATTAACTGAAGAATACTTTTGCCCTAGCTACTCTGCATCATAAAAGTGTCCAACTGAGGTTTAGCCATAATTCAAGTAGACACTTTTGGAAAGGCACAGTCTGATGGGTTTAATATCTATATATGGAAATAAGTATGAGTTTTTTATCAACATGGAACTAGAATTAATTTAATATGGCCAAAGTGTCCACCTGAAGTTTGGCCAAAATGCAGGTGGAAATTTTTATGAGGATTACTTGATGAAATGAAGAAGACTTGCAATTACTTTCCATCATAAAATTTTCAAACTTAAGTTTATCAAAAATTGTGGTGACACTTTTTCCAGATCCAGTCATATGGCATCAACTCTCTATGTGGAAATGAGAATCAATTTTTAGTCAATCATGGCATTAGAAGTAATTTGATATGGACAAACTTTCCACCTGATTTTTGGCCAAAAATAAGTTGGAAATTTTTATGAGGAATACTAGATTAACTAAAGAAGACTTGCACCTTACTACTGTCCATCATAAAAGTGTCTGCCAGAAGAATTCTCAAACTTGTGGTTGACACCTTTGGCCTGGTCCAGCCTTATGGGATCAATTCTGCATATGGAAATGAGGATGTAATTTGGTCAATCATGGTACTAGAAGTAATTTGATATAGACAAAGTGTCCAGCTAAATATTGGAAAAAAATCAGTTGAAAATTCATTTAGTTTTTCAAAAAATCAAATTAAGTACAATTTTATTCCTGATGGTGCCTATTTTATCCAACACCTCTTCTGAGCCTTGAAAGTAGGTATTTAGCTTGAATTTTTAATTTCATATAAAATCCCTTTTATTCACCCTATTTCTTTTTGTCCCTTTTTTTTCTATTAGATATCAATTAATTTTATGTAAAAAAATCATTTTCATAATTTTTTACCTGTATTTCATAAAATTATTAAAGGTTTAACATCACCCTGTAAGAATTTGGCACATGTTTTTTTGCTATACTAATAAAAATAATAATATACTGGTGACAAAAAATTGATCAAATGATAAAATATTAATAAAACAGAAAGATCAAATACCAGTGGATATTTTGAAAAAAATACCAGTTTCACTGAAGAAGACCTGCACCCTAGATACTCACCATCAAAAAAGTGTCCAGCATAAGTTCGGCTGAACTTGTGCTGGACACTTTTGGTCAGGTGCAGTCATATGAGATCAATTCTCTCTATGGAAATGACAAAAATTATTTGATAAAAAACTTCACTAGAAGTAGTTTTATATAGCCAAAATTTCCACCTAGAGTTCATCCAAACCACAGGTGCACAATTTTTTATCTTTAAAAAAAAGTAAATTTAGTACAATTTATCCCTGATGGCTCTTATTTGCTTCGACACCTCTACTGGCCTTTGATAGTAGGAATATTACTTGGATTTCTATTTCATATTTGATCCCTTTAACTTAATTTTTTATTCCTCATATTTCTTTTGGACATCAATTAATAATTTTTAAAATGAATGATTTTCATCTTTTTATACATTTATTTAATAATATTATAAATGGTGTAACATCACCTGGTATGCATTTAGCACATGAGTTTTTTCTATACTTATAAAATTAATAATATAATGGTGACCAAAAATTAATAAAATGATACTTATGAGTTTAGCAAAAAGATAAAATACCAGTAGACATGTTTGTAAGAAATACTAGATGAACTACAGAAAAATTCTACCCTAGCTACTCTCCATCATAAAAGTGTCCAGCACAAGTTTGGCCGAACTTGTGTTGGACACTTTTGGTCAGGTGCAGTCAGATTGGAGCAATTCTCTCTATGGAAATGAAGATCAATTTTTGATAAAAAATTACACTAGAAGTATTTTGATATGGCAAAATTGTCATCCTGAAGTTTTGGTAAAGCTCAAGTGGATTTTTTTTTTATTTTTACAAAAAAGAAAATTTAGTGCAAGTTTAGCCCTGATTGTGCTAATTTGATTCAACATCTCTTTTTTCTGTTTATGGCAGGAATTTAACTTGGATTTTAATTTTCATCTTTGATTTCTTTTATTTTACTTTATTCCCCTCATATTGCTTTTGGATAGAAGTTTATTTTTTGTAAAATAAATCATTTTCATATTTTTTTACCTTTATTTAATAATATTATTAAAGGTGTAACATCACCCAGTATTCATTTGGCACACAGGTTTTTGCTATACTGATAATATTAATAATATAATAGTGGCAAAAAATTAATCAATTGATAAATATGAGTGAGGCACAAAGATTGAATAACAGTGGACAGGTTTATAAGAAATTCCAGATGATTTAAAATGACTTGCACCCTGGCTACTCTCCATGATAAAAGTGTCTGGCACAAGTTTGGCCAAACTTGTGCTGGACACTTTTGATTTCATGCCATCAGATGCAATCAATTCTTTTTATGGAAATGAGACTGAATTATCACTCCATCATTGCACTGAAAGTAGTTTTATATGGACAAATTGTCCCCCTGAAGTTTTTCCAAACCTAAGGTAGACAATTTTTTACTTTGTTAAAAAGTAAATTTAATCCATGTTAATCTATGATGGTTACCATTTTTTCTGAAGCCTCTACTAGCTCATGATAGCAGAAATTATACTTAATATCTTTATTTCATTTTTGATCTCTTTAATTTTAATTTTACCCTTTTATTTATCCTTTGGCTTTTAAATATCAATTTTATTTTGGTAAAACTGATGATTTTCACATTTTTTTACATTTATTATATAGTATTATTCAAGTTGTAAAATCACCCAGTGTACATTTAGTACACATGTTTTTGCTATACTAAAAACATTAATAATATAATGGTGACTAAAAATTAATCAAATAATAAATATGGATGACACAGAAAGATGAAGTACCCATAGACATTTTTAAAAGGAATACAAGATTAACTGAAATAGACTTGCGCCCTAGCTACTCTCCATCATAAAAGTGTCCAGAACAAGTTCAGCTGAGCTTGTGCTGGACACTTTTGGTTGCATGCAGTCAGATGGGATAAATTTACTCAATAGAAGTTAAAATGACTTTTTGCTCAATCATTGCACAAGAAGTAGTTTTACACTGCTATACTATCCTCCTGATTTTTTGGAAAACCTCAAGTGGACACTTTTATTAATTTTTAAAAAATGAAAATATAATCCAAATCTAGAACTGGTGGTGCAAATTTGGTCTGAAAACTCAAATTATCTTTGATGGCAGAAATTTTATTTGAATTTTTAATTTCATATTTAATCACTTTTATTTTACTTTTTTATTCATCTTTTTGCTTTCAAATATCAATTTATTTATTGTAAAACTAATACTTTTCATAATTTTTTAATTTTATTTAATAAGATTATTAAAGATGTAGCATCTCTCAGTATGCATTTGGCTTACAAGTTTTTTCAATACTAATAACATTAATAGTATAATGGTTAAAAACAATGAATCAAATGATAAATATGAATGACACAGAAAGATCATATACAAGTGGATTTTTTTATAAGAAATACCTGATGAACTGAAGAAGACCTGCACCCTAGATACTCACCATCATAAAAGTGTCCAGCAAAAGTTTGGCCAAATTTTTGCTGGACACTTTTGGTTGCATGCAGTCAGATAGGATAAATTTACTCTATTGAAATGAAAATGACATTTTGCTCAATCATTGCACAATAAGTAGTTTGTAATTGCCAAAATGTCCTCCTGATGATTTTTCAAACCTCATCAGGACACTTTCTTTGGTTTAACAAAAAAGAAAATATAGTCCAAGTTTAGCTATGGTGGTGCACATTTGATCTAACACCACTACTTGTTAATGATAGTGGGAATTTTCCTTAGTTTTTTTTTCTTATTTTATCTCTTTTATTTTACTTTTTTGTTGCTCATATTGCTTTGGATATCAATTTTTAATTTTTAAAATAAATAATTTTCATACTCTTATACCTTTATTTAATAATATATGATTAAAGGTGGAACACCACCTGGTATGCATTTTTCACACAAGTTATTACTATAGTAATAACGTTAATAATATAATGATGACAAAAAATTAATCAAATGGTAAATTTAAATGACACAGAAAGATCAAATACCAATGGAAATGTTTATAAGAAATCCCTTTTGAGTTTAAGAAAATTTGCTGTATGCCTACTCTCAATTATAAAAGTGTCCAGCACAAGTTTGGCCGAACTTCTGCTGGACACTTTTGGTTGCATGAAGTCATATGAGATAAATTCTCTCTATGGCAATGAAAATGATATTTCACTCAATTATTGAAGTAAAGAATGTTTAATATTGTAAAATTGTCCCCTGGAAGTCTGTCCAAACCTCAGGTCAAAATTTGTTAGCTATACATAAAAGTAAGTTTAAACCAAGTCTTGAACTAGGGGTCCCCAACTGTCCCAACCCCACTTCTGGCTCTTGATAGTAAAAATTTTACTTGTATTTTTTATTTCGTATTTGATCCCATTTATTTTCATTTTACTTTTCTATTACTCTTTTTATTTTTAAATATCAATTTATTTTTTTAAAAATGAAACATATTCATATTTTTTTAACTTTATATAATAATATTATTAAAGGTGTAACATCACCAATTTTGCATTTGTCATGCAGGTTTTTGCTATACTAGAAACATTAAAAATATATATGGTGACAAAAAATTAATTATATGATAAATATGAATGACAAAAAAAGATAAAAAACCAATAGAAATGTGAAAAACAAAAAACTGATGTACTGAGGAACACTTCCACCCTAGCTACTCTCCATCATAAAAGTGTCCAGCACAAGTTCTGCCGAACTTGTGCTGGACACTTTTGTTCAGGTGCAGTCAGATGGTATCAATTCTCTCTGTGGAAATGAAATTTAAAAAAATGCTAAATAATTACATTAGAAGTAGTTTGGTATGGCTGAATTATCCACCTTAAGTTTTTCCAAACCTCAGGTGAAAAATTTTTTATCTTTAAAAAAAATTAAATTTTATCAAATTTAGCCCTGATGGCACCCATTTGTTTCAACACCTCTACTGGCTCTTGAAGGCAGGAATTTTCCTTGAATTTTTCTTTTTCACATTTGATCTCTTTTATTTTACTTTTTTATCACTCATGTTACATTTGGATATTAATTTATAATTTTTGAAAAAAAATCATTTTCATATTTTTTTAACATTTTTTAATAATATTATAAAAGGTGTAATATAAAATGGCATGCATTTTGCGCACAATTTTTTTCTATACTTATAAAATTAATAATATTCTAATGACAAAAAATTAATCAGATAATAAAATATGAATAACACAGAAAGATCAAATACCAGTTGACATGTTTTAAAAAATAACAGTTGCACTGAAGAAGACCTGCACCCTAGCTACTCTCAATCATAAATGTGTCCAGCACAAGTTCCGCCAAACTTGTGCTGGACACTTTTGATCAGGTGCAGTCAGATGGGATCAATTCTCTCTATTGCAATGAAAAAAATTATTTGATAAGAAACTTCACTAGATGTAGTTTGATATAGCTGAATTATCCACCTAGAGTTCATCCAAACCACAGGTACACAATTTTTTATCTTTAAAAAACAGTCAATTTAGTACAATTTATCCCTGATGGCTCTCATTTACTTCAACATCTCTACTGGCCTTTGATATTAGGAATAATACTTGGATTTCTTTTTTCATATTTGATCCCTTTAACTTAATTTTTTATTCATCATATTGCTTTTGGATATCAATTAATAATTTTGAAAATAAATTATTTTAATATTTTTATAAATTTATTTAATAATATTATAAAAGGTGTAACAGCACTCAGTATGCATTTGGCACACGATTTTTTGCTATACTTATATAATTAATAATATAATTAAGACAAAAAATTAATCAAACAATATGTATGAGTGAGGCACAAAGATAAAATACCAGTAGACATTTTTGTAAGAAATACCAGATGAACTGAAGAGAAATTCTACCCCAGCCACTCTCCATCATAGAAGTGTCCAGCACAAGTTCGGCCGAACTTGTGCTGGACACTTTTGGTCATGTGCAGTCAGATGGGATCAATTCTCTGTATGGTAACAAAAAAATATTTTTATCAAATTTCACTTGAAGTAGTTTGGTTTAGCTGAATCATCCACCTGCTGTTCTGCCCAATATCAGGTGTATAATTTTTTATCTTTAAAGAAAAGGTCACTTATTAAAATTAAGCCCTGATGGTTCCCATTTGCTTTAACACCTCTACTGGCTCTTGATAGCAGGAGTTTTACTAGTATTTTTTTCATATTTGAACTCTTTGACTTTTATTTTACTCTTTTATTCCTCTATTTACCTTTAAAATTCTATTTAATTTTTGTAAAACTAATCATTTCCATATTTATTTATGTCTATTTTAAAAAATTATTGAAGGTATAACTTCACCTGGTATGCATTTGGCACACAAGTTTTTGCTATACTAATAACATTAATAATATAATGGTGATAAAATATGAATGATACAGACTGATCTAATACCAGTTGAAATGTTTATGAGAAATACAAGATGAAGGATCTGAAGAAAAATTCCACCCAAGCTACTCTCCATTATAAAAGTGTCCAGCACAAGTTTGGCTAAACTTATGCTGGACATTTTTGGTCACGTGCAGTCAGATGGGATCAATTCTCTCTATGGCAACAAAAAACATTTTTTTATCAAACTTCACTACAAGTAGTTTTGTTTAGCTGAATCATCCACCTGTTTTTATTCCCAACCTCAGGTGTATAATTTTTTATCTTTAAAAAAAAGGTCACTTATTACAATTTAGCCCTGATGGCTCCAATTTGTTTTAACACTTCTACTGGCTCTTGAGAGCAAGAATTTTAACAGTATTTTGTTTTTCATAATTGATATCTTTGAGATTAATTTTACTTTTTTATTTCTCTTTTTTTAATATCTATTTAAATTATTGTAAAGCTAATAATTTTCATATTTTTTTACTTTCATTTCATAATATTATAAAAGGTGTAACATCACCTGGTATGCATTTGGCACATGAGTTTTTTCTATACTTATAATATTAATAATATAATGGTGACAAAAAATTAATCAAATGATATATATGAGTGAGGCACAAAGATCAAATACCAATGGACATGTTTATAAGAAATACAAGATTAACTGAAGAAAAATTCTACCCTAGCTACTCTCTGTCATAAATGTGTCCAGCACAAGTTTGACCAAACTTGTGCTGGACACTTTTGGTCACATGCAGTCTGGTGTGATCAATTCTCTCTCAATAATTGCACTAGAAGTTGTTTGATATGGCTAAATTGTTCTTCTGAAGTTTTGTTAAACCTCAGGTTGGCACTTTTTTGTTTTTCAAAAAAGTAATTATAGTCCAAGTTTAGCCTCACTGGTGGGCATTTGCCCCAACATGTCTACTTGCTCTTGATGGCAGTAATTTTATTTTAATTTTTTATTCCATATTTGATCCCTTTAATTTTACCTTTTTATCCCTCATATTTCTTTTGGATATCAATTAATAATTTTTAAAATGAATGATTTTCATCTTTTTATACATTTATTTAATAATATTATAAATGGTTTAACATCACCTGGTATGCATTTAGCACATGAGTTTTTTCTATACTTATAAAATTAATAATATAATGGTGACCAAAAATTAATAAAATGATACTTATGAGTGACGCAAAAAGATAAAATACCAGTAGGCATGTTTGTAAGAAATACTAGATGAACTACTGAAAAATTCTACCCTAGCTACTCTCCATCATAAAAGTGTCCAGCACAAGTTTGGCCGAACTTGTGTTGGACACTTTTGGTCAGGTGCAGTCAGATTGGAGCAATTCTCTCTATGGAAATGAAGATCAATTTTTGATAAAAAATTACACTAGAAGTATTTTGATATGGCAAAATTGTCATCCTGAAGTATTGGTAAAGCTCAAGTGGATTTTTTTTTATTTTTACAAAAAAAAAATTATAGTCCAAGTTTAGTGCCACTGGTGGGTGTTCACCCCATCATGTCTACTTGCTCTTGATGGCAGGAATTTTACTTTAATTTTTTATTCCATATTTGATCCTTTTAATTTTACCTTTTTATCCCTCATAATGCTTTTGGATATCAATTTATTTTTTTAAAACAAATCATTTTCATATTTTTTTACCTTTATTTAATAATATTATAAAAGGTGTAACATCACCTGGTATGTGTTGGGCACACGAGTTTTTGCTATACTTATAATATTAATAACATAATGGTGACAAAAAATTAATCAAATGATAAATATGAGTGAGGCACAAAGGTCAAATACCAATGAATCAATAGTTCTTTTTAATATTATAAATTTTTTGATTAAATAAAATAGTAATAATGAATTATATTTTTCATCCACAATTCCACTCTAATGATTCCCACTGCACAAAAAGGGTTCACTCAGTCCTTTCTTTACTGCTTGTGCATATATTTTATTGCCCACAGTACTACAATTTTTGTAGTGATTATCCCACATCTGATTCAGGAATATTAATAAACAATATAAGTTTTTTTTACAAAAGACCTTATCATATCCAATATCCCACAAAAAATACAACCTGTTTTTGTATTAAAACCTGTTAATTATTAAGAAATTGTTAAAATAATTAGATTAGACCCTGGCACAGCTAGATTCATACCAACCGACCTAAAGTCTTTTCAATATTGAAAACAATTAAATAAAATTATGATATCATACTAAATTATGGGCACCAACCATAATTCAGCACTTCTCATTTGCTCTGCTACAAAATGAGTGCATTTAGCATTTTTCTAATGTCAGACTGTTTTTCTTCCTTCCCTCACACCTTTAGTCCAGAATGAAAATTTAGTATGAGTTTTGGTCAAGTTGTTTTGCCAGTGTTATCTGTATGCAATATGAATTCATATTGCATATTTCTATTTATGCATAAAATATACTCGTTACGCATCATTTTTTTGCATTTTTCAGTCATTATGCATATTTATGGATATGCATATGCATATTCATTATACAGATGTATATGCATATTAATATATTTTATTCATATACATATATGCACCTTTTTTTGCATATTCAATATGCATATTTATAATGCATATTCAATCTTAATATTTTTATGCATATTATTTATGCATAATCACTATGCATATTCTTTATGCATATTTATTCTTCATAGTCATTATGCATACACTTTGGATAGGTATTTCACATCAATTTTTAACATGCAATAAGTATCCACCATGCTAATTCAAATGCATATGCATCTATATCAAACACACAACATATATTCAGGTTTTATATTTGAATATTAAGGTGTGCTAAGTGATGTTGTTCAACCTTTTGCCAAACCTGAGATTAAGTGATGTTCAATGTGGTTCCTAAGCTCTGCTCAAGGAGGGATTGTTCTGGATTCAATCTGTGACAGTTTATTTTTTCAATATTTTTTCATCTGATTTGGAAAAATATTTCTGACAGTTTCAGGATGGTTTTCCAACAGTTTCCTGACAAATTCCTGATAGTTTCAAATAGAGGGAACTGCTAGCAGTTCACCCCCAGATTTCCTGTGGTGATTAATGCTTCTTAGCAGTTCTTCCCAATGTGCTTACCAGAGAGTCAACTTCTTTGTGGTCAGGAATTTTTCCAGATTTTTAAAATCTGTGTAAATAATAGCTTGTAATTGGTGAGGTCCTCCTTTAAAAAAGTGTTACCAGGTGCAGATGGCTTCAACTAGTGCCAATAACTCCTTGTAATATTTTTCATAGCTCAATTCAGTCCCTAGAAGTGTATGTGAAAAATATGCTACTGGGTGTAAGACATATTCAGCATCATATCAGGATAATACTGCACCCAGTGCAAATTCTGAGCAGTCACATTCCAGAAAAATGGATTTAGTAAGTCTGGGATCACAAGGATAGGGTCTTTCACAAATTTTTTTTTCAGGTAGTCAAACACATCTTGTTGGCTACTTTTACAAATAAATTTGGCTTCATTTTTTGTGAGGTCATTCAGTGATTGGAAAATGTGGCAGTAATTTTCTATAAAGTGGTGATACAAATTTGCAAAGCCTAAGAATTACTGGAGCTCCTTTACAGAAGCTGGTGTTGGCCATTCTGTTTCTGCCTTTACTTTCTCCTGGTCCATTTGTACCCTGTTCTTTGAAATGATCATACCCAGGAAGGGGATTTCACTTACTGAGAAGACACATTTTTCTGGTTTTAACCATACTTACACATCTCTCATGCGCTAAAAACCGTCCTTTACAGCTATCTGGTGTCCCTTTATTGATCTGGAGTAAATCAAAATGTTGTATAGATACTCTGCCACATATATTCCTATCCTATCTCTCAAGATACTATTGGTGAAGTGTTAGAAGGTGGCAGGTGCATTACATGGACCAAATTGCATTACCAACCATTAAAAATGACCAAATACAGTGCGAAAGGCTAATTCACCAGAGGAAATCAGGGGGTGAACTTCCAGCAGTTCCCTCTCTTTGAAACTTTCAAGAAGAGGTTGGGAAAACATTGGGGAAATGTTGTGAAAGTGTTAGGAAACTGTTTTTAAATTATATGAAATAAGTTTGAAAAAAAAGTTGGCCCAAAATTGAGCCTCAATTAATCCCTTCTTGAGAAAAGCTTTAGATTCAAGTTGAGCATCAGTTGGACCAAATTTGAGCAATGATTGAGTTACAACACTTAACATACCATAATATTCAATTTTATATCTAGATCCATTGAATGTTGGGAGGTCAGGTTTGATATTAGTAGAAATATCTTAAATGACACATAGTATACTAGGTCTGGAATATTATTTCAATTATCATTTTTATTTCTTAAAATATATAAAAAAGAATACTATTTAAGTCCTTTTTAAAAAATTTATTAATAAAAATATAACTCTGTAAAAATATTTGCACATAATTTTAAATTTTCTAGACAAAAGTTGATATTGAGCCCTTCAAAATAAAAATCTCTCTTTTTCCTTGGAATAAAAAAATATAAGACAATGTTTAAAAAATTTAATAGAGGAGAAAAAATATATATATATATTATAAGGGGAAAAAATAGTAATGTATTTTTTTTACATTTACACTATTAAAGAAACTAATTTTAATTTATTGGCACAAAACTTATGCTCTAAAATAATTCACTTCTTTCAGTTATCTATATGTATTTAGTTATTATTAAAATTTGAGTCAACATTAATTATTAACATACATGAAAAATTCAATTGTAAATATTCATCTAAAATTAAATATATTCTCTACTTTCATCTCTTTCAAAACTTTGCTCTCATCCTCTCTTTCTTTAAACTACCACCATCACCATAAAATTCATTTAATTAAAGTGTCAAATTTAAGATGCATTGGACAATTCTCTTTAAATTTTAAACCTATTTTTCCAAGAGAAAGATCAGTATTTAATGAATTATCCACTTCAGTTATTATGCAATGAGAAAGATCTTTAGTTCATGTTTTTAAATTATTCCAAGAAGGAGAAGCAACACCTATTAGTGATTTTTCTAACAAACAGAGCTGCCAAATTCAACAACTACTTTGAGAAATCAGATCTGGATCTCAAATCTGTCTTCTTCCACAATGAAGATATTTGATGCCATAAGTTATTTTCATTATATGGCTTATTTTTTTGGTTTTCCTTTCAATTTTTAGTCACTAGTTTTGTCCAAAGTGTCCAGCACAAGTTTGGCCAAACTTGTGCTGGACACATTTCCAATATGAAGTTGGTAAGGTGCATTTTTATTTAAGATAAGTGAGGCATTCCTCATAAAAATGTCCAGCACAAGTTTGACCAAACTTGTGCTTGACACTTTGGACAAGAACAGTGACTAAAAATTGCAAGGAAAACCAAAAAAATAGCCCATATAATGAAGATAATTTATGGCATCAAAATGTTTTTTGGTAAAATGTCCAGCACAAGTTTGGCCAAACTTGTGCTGGACACTTTTACCAAAAAGTATTTCTTCATTAATTTCCATAACAACCTTTCAAGTTATAAACTTTAAGGACTATTTTTATTTTTATTTAAATATAAATATTTTTTTAATTGAGTAACTGAAGATTTTATTTTCAATAGCCTGTAGGTCTTATATTTTAGGTAAAATAAAATAAAATTTTACAAAATTTAGTTTTACAAAGACTTAATAGATTTGAAGTGAGAAGTGACTATATTCTTTTTAAAATTTTAAAATAGTAATGGCATTAGTTATTTCAATCCCTATAGTTATTAATATTTGTGATCAAAAAATTTGCTAAATTTATCTATTTTTGAAATTATGTAGTAAAAGATATCATTATTGTAAATTAAATTTACTTTCATAATTTTATGGTTTATCTTTTGGATGCAAAGTAATGCTTAGGTATGTTAAGTAATAATTTTCATCCTGTAAATTGATAATCATATTGGATATTCAAAAGCTTATTTTGGATAAATATGTGCTCAATGAAGGATAAAATTATGGTTATAATTGATCAACTTATGCATAACTTGAGATAAATTGAGGTTCATTTTTGGACCAATCTGAGAATAAATTTAAATCTAAATCTAATTTAATTATGTTTATAAAGTATTCATAAACCTGCAATAATGAAGGGACACTCTAAAGTTTAGGAGAGGGGATTGCTAGAAGCTCACCCCTATATTTCCTGTGTTTATTTGTGCTCATCACCTTCTTCCACACAAATGTTATGGTAACCTTCCCTAAGATCTAAGGATGTGAAAAACTCTTCACCCTGGAGACTATCAATAAGCTCACTAGTTAGAGGAAGGGGGTATCTTTTTTTATCTGTCAGCACATTTAACCTTCTTAAATATATGCAAGGTCTCAATGACACATCCTTATTACCTGAAAAAATCACAGGAGATGCCCAGGGAGATTTTGATTCTCTGATGAAACCATTCTTGAATTTCCATAAATCATCTCTTTTAGCGCTGTTGACTTCATGATTGAAAATTGGATTATGTGGCTAAATTTAGGAGTCTCACCTGGCATCAGGTAAATGGAAAAGTTGTATGGTCAATGAGGTGGCAGGGTTTTGACTCCTCCATCTTGAAACAGTGGTAAGAACTCCCAATAGTCTTCAGGTTTCATTTCCTTGAGGATTTTTGTTAGATTCAAGGACTGGACCTTAGCTGCAATCTTGGAAAATATGTTCCATGCTGTTGCATTGCATTCCAGTTCCTCCTCTTCCTTCAGCACCTCTTCCAATTCATGAAACTTAGCATCAAGAGAGAGTTTCAGTTTTTGCAGAAAGTCTACTGATGATAATAAAACACCCAAAAAATTTCCAGGAGGGGCCAGGGGGCAAATTTTTTCTCTGCACCTTCCACATTTCAATCCTGTTCCTCACCCCTTCTTTTTTGGGAATTTTCCTCCTCTTGGTTTGCTTCATCCTCTCTCTGGTTTTCTCTGGGCTCCCTGTTGGTGACCCATCCCCAGCCTTCTGCTTAGATTCAAGAGGAAGAATCAGTTCTGGAGGAAAGTCAACTGATGATAACAAAAAATAAGAAGAATTTCAAGGATAGGCCGCTGACCCCTGAAGGGGACAGGGGGAAAATACTTTAGTGCCTGCATCCTCATTCCTTCCCATATGAACCTTCTTTTCCTTTCAATCAATCTGCAGGTTATATTGGTCCAGCCATGCCATCCCCAGTACCATTTTGTACTGGAAATTCAGGTTTTTCACATATGCCTTGAACTGAGACTCCCTTCTTTCACACCAGAACCTGCAAAAAGCCTCTCTTATATCTCCTCCCCCACATGGGGATCAGTAAAACATAATTAGATGCCTAGGGTGGTCCATTTTTTCTTTTTTCTTTTTATTTCTCTGTAAAAACTTGTTTGACATAGAACAGTCTGTGTCCCCACAGTCAAGTAGGGCTCCTACATTTGTTGTGTAATCAAGGGTCATTAAAGGCAATTTCAGTATAATACTATTATAATTCACTTCAAGTGGCTTAAATGCTGATACTTCTTCTACTAAATACCCCTTATCCTTTCCCTTTAATCTGCTTAAGGACGGCACAACCTTCACTCCCAAGCACTGTCTTTTACCTGTGCCTTTTCTGTGCTATCCTTCACTTTGCTAACCCTGATCTTCCTCTTACACTCCCTTTCCAAGTGACCACTGATTACACACCTAAGACACAAGCCTTTTCTCATTCATCTTTTGTATTCTTCATCTAAAAGCCTTTTCCTCCCACTAGCGCCTTGTGCATTTACTGTGTCAATATTCATAGCATTTGGGTCCCTGGCACTTGCCCCACTTAATGAGGCATAGTTGCACCACTGATAGGCACCACTCCAAAAATCCATTTGCTGATGCATAAACTTGTTATCAATTTGGATAGCCAGTTCCATGAGTGCTTGGAGATAGGTTGGGTGAGGGAGACTGATTAGGGCATTTCTTATTTTTTGTGAGAGCCAATTCATGAAGTGAAACATGAGCACCCCTTCCTCCCATGTTGTGAGGTAGCTGGCATGGCCCCGGAAACCTGACACATACTTGGCCACTGAATGTTTTTGGCATTATTGGTTTAATGCGTGTTCTAAGGTTGTGTCCACATCAATATTTTCAAAAGCTAGCTCAAATGCTGCCATGAATTGGAAAAAATTTGTAATGGCATTAGAACCTTTGATGAGTTCTTTTGTATATGGCCTTTCCCAATATGCTGCCTCATCTTTGAGGTAAGATATTGCAAATCCAGTTTTTGATCTCTTGTCTTGGAGCTGATTGCCATTGATCAGGACATAGAGGTTTATCTGTGATGCATAATTAATTCCCTGGGGCCTTGCTTTCCATTGAAGATTACTGGAACAGAAATCTTTGGACATCTGATGGGGCACCTGTGCTTTGGCTTCAGAAGCGTCCAACTCTGCCACTTTGGGGCCACAATAAGAGGGTTTTTCTTCTTCTAGACATTCCATGAGTTTATAATTCCAATATTGCAAGTGTGTCATCTGCTCTTGCATTGCAGCAAGGAGTGCTGCATTCGATTTCTTGGGGGGTTCATGATTCTTTTGTAGTGTTCCAGTTATAGATCGGACAAAATGTTAGGACCTAAGAGGGAGGACTACTTCTAGTGCTGGTTCTAGCATAAGGTGGGACTGAATATGCTACTAAGAAGTGAGACTAACTAGACTGACTATTTTGGGATTACCAACAGTGAGACAGGACTGACTATGCTGTTACAGAAGTGAGAGTAAGAAGTAACTAGATTACTATATAAGTTTTACGATGAGGAGCACCCCACAGCACTTGCCCCATAAAAACCCCTTATGAAATTTTTAGTGCCTCCACCTTTTACAATGAATAGCTCCCAAAGAACTCCTCCTCCTCCTCACCTCTCAACCCAAATCCTAACAGTCAGAACTACAAACTCAGGTAACAGTAGCACAGAAAAAACTATAAGATAATAGAAATAAGTAGGAGAAGAAATTTTCAAGGCTATAATCTGTTGTACTCTCATGTTTTTATAGGTATAGGGTTGCTCCACATTTGGGTTTGCTAATCCTGGGAGTTTCCTCACTAAAAAGGGCTCCATACTGTTTTAAGTTTGGGGAATATTCAACCAACTAATAATATCATTCAATCTAAAGTGTTTAGCTTGCTTCTGATATCAAAAATAAGAGATGTTAGCAAAGTTAAAGTTTCCTACAATTTTATTTATTCCTCAACAATGCAACACACTCATTAATCACACTTGAAATTATTTTTCAAGTGATAATATGAGAATGAAAATATTCTGCAGATGTATATACTATTCTATTTCCAGTAAAAACTGAGAGAATTGCCATAATAATTGATTACAAGCACCTTTAATCAGATTTGAGAATACTTTACAATGTAACACATTTCTTTCCTGATCTTACTAGCTCTTCTTTGATCATCTCAGTGATTTTATGAAATTCATGAATTTCATTGACCTATAAGGATAATAAAGACATACTTTTTTATCTTTTTTCCAAGAATTAAAGCTGTTCTCCAATAAAATTGAGTGAAACATATTATCTATTTAGCATTTAATCCATTATTATTTTCTACTGCTCCTTAGCCTATTTAAAAAAAGAAAGGAAATAAGTCTTTTATGATTAGTCTACCATTAATAAAGATGAATGACTTTATCATTTTCTAAAAGTGAGACCTTATAATATATATTGATATTTGAATACTAAATTTCCATTTCTATTAAACACACTAGATTCTATTAACACTCATCAAATATCATCTATATAAAAAATAAACTCCTATAACCTGAGTTTTCTATTTTCTGGAATTCACACTTCTACCCTAACTGACCCTGTTTCACATGTGCTTCAAATAATTCCTACCCCTTTCACCCTCTCCTTTTCTCACATTCAGTACCTTTTTTTTCTCATCAATTTTTTTATTCTTTACTTATTTTTTATTAATATTCTTTCAATTGTTAAATTTTATATTTAGCCACCTGACAAGCTACTCCACCTCACCCTATCCTCTTGATTGCCTCACATCCCCCACTCTCTCACTCCCTTTTGGTTCACTTTGGTACATTTCATTTATTTTAATTTTATAATTTTTATATTTTTATTTCTTTTCATTAATTTTTATAATCCTTTTTTTCACTATATTCCTCACCTGCCACCTAACCTTATCTTTCTCCCACCTTTTCCACCCCTCTCTATTGCGTCACATCCAACATTCATATGTTAAATTTTCTTTTCTTTTTTTTTCTCAACCCAACTACCTACCCCACCCAACCACCACCTCATCAGCTGACCATCCCTGAGAGAGGCCACCTCTTCCACCCTCTTTCCCAACTTTTCCACCTTTCCTAATCCTCTTGATTGCCTCACATCTAACATTTGTACATTAATTTTTTTTCACCCCACCCAACCACCACCAACAGGACCAACCCTCTCAATCATATCTTTCCCACCCTCTCAACCACCTCACCCACCCCTCTTTATCACCTCACATCCAAAATTTGTATGTTTTTTTTTCTTTTTCCCCACTAGACCACCACCACATTCAACCTTTGACTCCACATTTCACACCATAAGTTTATAACCATTTAATTTTTTATTATATTTCATTTTTTTTAATATTCTTCATAAAAAAATAAAAAATAAATTTTACATATAATAATAATAATTTTAAGAAAAATAAGTTAGTCATCCCCATTCATCTTTTTTAACAAATATCATGAAGTATCATAATAATCACCTATACAAAATAATTATTAGCAGGTTCATCTTTCATTTGCATAAGATTAAAAAATTATTTTATTACACTCAATTATCATCCTCTACATATATCATCATATATCTTAAGGCACCTATCATCAACTATCATAGTTATATATACAAATTAATGATTATCATGTTTATTTTCAAATCACATTATAAAAATAAACATAATTCACAGGGGGGAAATGGTGAACTAGATTTCTAGTTCAGTTTTGTGACTCTATTACATTCCTAGATGTGTTTTTGTGACAAAACATTGAATGTCACTTTTTGAGCCCACCGTATTTTTTGCCTTTGAAAGAGGATTTTGGTGGTGTAGTGTAGGTATGCTTGAAAGAGAAGGGAAGAGGAGGGGAAATCGGATTTTCAGATAAACCCATGAAGATTAGAGGACATGATCCAAGTGATCCAAGGAGATTCCAATTGTAGAAAAGCAAAACCATAAGTTGGGGTCAAACAGGGTCACTCTAAAAATCAGACCCAGAGTCATATCCTGAAACAAAAAACTAAACTTGACATCTAGTTCAGGGATTTTTCCCCTGTGTATATATGATACATACACCTCCAAGATATTTTTTATTGAAAATCTTCATTATTTTGTTGAATACATAAAATTTCCTAATGAATCTCACCAATTATTGACATTTCATAACTTACTTTTTGGTATATGTAGTCACCATAATATCACTTTAATTCATAAGTCTAAAATACAACCTTCCAGCTCCAATGGCCCAAATCTGCAAAGAGAAAACACCTTACAGCACAGGGCACAAATAGGGTGACCAAAATTTGGAAAAACATCTCTGGAAAATATTATACAAAGAAGAAACCTTTCTGAAACACCTACTAACTCTCTAAATAAAAGAACAATGTTACCTGCATATGAATCTGCTTCTGAAAAGTCAGATAGCCCACCAATAAGAAAGAGGCCTTTGACTATCTCTTTCCCTAAACCACACTCTCTGAAGAGATGTGGCTGAATTTTTCCATAATGTGCTGAAACTCATTGGATAGAAGAGAAAACCTTAAAATAAACTATTAGGTAACCAATATTTTCCACTTGCTGCAGTGAGGGTAAGGTCTGAGTTCCTGAATTTCATGATCCCCCAGAAGAGTTAAGACACCTTCTAAAAGACTTGAGCACTGGCAAGTGTTACTACTCACAATTTATCTTGATAAATTTGTTCTCCTTTGATATTTTAAAAAGTTTCATGCTTAGATGCTGATCACTCCAAAAAAAACATATTCTCTTATAACCAATCTTTGGAAATGACTTCACTTGGTGCAATGATTTATTGCTCAGACTGAGGACTAAATGGTATCTTCACCATTTGAACTATAGGGGAACTATTGAACCTAATTGTATCACTTCTGACACCTCTGCATGGGACTTAAAAATTTTCTTAAATATATGTTTCTGAAAGTGGCCCTTTGTTACACGCTCAACAGCACCAGCATCATGCCCATGAACAAATAAAACCCCCTGTTACTCTACACTTGAAAGACATTTTGGAGAGATGCAATAATTATGTGACTCTTTTTAAAAAAGCTTGAGAGAGAACAGCACAGGGTGGTTACCCCATCATACTCCAACTTACCAGAATGGTACCCAGAAATGAGGATCCTTGATGGAATAACATCCATAAAGCTTCTGAAAATGGAGTTAGTACACAGGGCATTTGTGAAGAGTTTCAGACCTACAGGGATAGTACTTTGGAAGAATGGGATGGACTTCTTCAATGGATAAATGAGTTGCATCTTAGCTATTCCTTATTGTACTTCCCCCTATAATTCATACCTGGAGAGATTGGATAGTAATTTGGAATTCCCCTGGCTGATTTACTCATGTAGACAATATTGAGGTTGAATCTAATGATGATAATGAAAACATGAATGTTGACAGAGATAATGGAAAAGAAGATGGTGTTTTTGTTACCTTATCCTCCTTCCCTTTACAAATCATTAATGCATTCTGTTTATAATCTCATTTCATTGTTATACAGGGTAAAGGAGGATCAACTATTATGTTTCTGAAGCAATACTATGCTTATAAATTTCACTTCTTTCATAAAGGTTTTCAATTAATTCACTCATCTGCTTCATTGTTTCAAGAATATTATGATGACTTTTTAGTACAGGTTGAGAAAAGCCATATATACTGGATCAAAGAGTGTCAAGCTGAACCACATTCTGATCTGTATTGTGGTGTTTTTGATGCAATAAATTGTGGGTGGATCTTTTAATGAATAATATTACCTTCTATATTTGTTTGAGGTCCACAAAATATGACTCAACTTTATTATGAGGCTACGGCTATTTCTCAAAAATTTGTTAAAAAAATCTATTTATTACATTCACATGCAATTCAAACTGGAAGGAAATCAGTGGCATGCTTTTTGAATTTAAAATGGTACAAGATCTTCCAGAATTGGTGGCAAGGGTATTCAAATTGAAACTTGATGCTATTTTGAAAGAATTGGTTAAGAGGGGCAAACTTCACATGTGTGGTGTTCCTGGGTCTGTTTTGGCATATGTGTATTTTTTTTAATTTCAAGAGAGGGTATTACCCCATTCACACATTCTCCTTTTCTTTGATTAACCTGGTAAGCCACCGTCAGCAGAATATATTGATTCTATTCTTTCCTCTGAGTTACTCAAACCTATAGAACACCTGGTACATTTCAAATTTTCACCAATTTTATGCTTCATAGACCCTTCATCTCTGCTAATACCCTTGTCTCATGAATAAAAGATGGAGAATTTTCCAAAAAATATCTACAAAAACATAGTGAAGCAACTTCAATGGATAAAGACAGATATCCTTTATATCAAAGGAGGAAAAATGGGAGGACATATTCCAAGTCTGAAGAAATCTTTAACTATATCAATAAAAATTTGGTCCCTAGTAATCCCTATTTAACACACCATTTACAAAGGCCAGCTAAATCAGTACCATTCTACCAACACATAGTAGCAACTCATCATATGGTTCAGAGAATTGAATCAATATAAAAAATATTGCCTGATACAAGGCTTAAACCCATGACCATCAAAAATATACCAGTTTCTCACACCATTGAGAAAACCAGACTATAAATTTTTCTCAAATATAGATTACAATAACAAAGGCATGATAAATCTTTTTTTTTTGTTTCCTTTACTGAAAATTTCTCTAAATTATATAGAAACCTTATTGTGATGATTTTTGGATCAAATGAGTTATTCATACTTAAATTATTTTTAATTCTTTATCAAATAATTTTCTAGAATCATTCTTTCACTACTAAATATAGTTAAAATAATGATTCTGAATTAAATAATTTATTAAAAGTTGAATATCAGGTCAATTTCACCAATTTATGGCTATTCCAATAAAGAATGATAAGTATGTAATTATTGACAAATATTTGCCAATTCATGTGCAAAAACTGTCTTTATGATAAATTTTCAGGAAAATATAATTACTAAAGATCTAATTAAATATTTAGATTCAGTTTTGAATAAGAATTAACCAATCTATGTGTATGTTACTCCAAAATGTGACTTTTTTCCTCAAATTTGCCATAACTATGTCAAATTTTGAGCAAAAATGTTCTTTTAAATCTCTTTTTATGTAAATATGATGATTCCAATTATAATGTGCCTTTCAGATTGATTTTTGAAGTTAAATTGACTAAGATATTTCTAATTTAGTCCAGAATGTGGGTTATCTCAACAAATTTCCATATCTACATTAAATCTTGAGTAAAAGTGTCTTTACAATATCTTAAAAGTATATTATGATTATGCTAAATTTAATGAAATATTTAGATTGAGATTTTAGATAATATTGATCAACATAGAGGAATTTCAATCAAAAATGTGATTTTTTTCAAATAATTTCCATTTCTAAGTCAAATCTTGTTCAAACTTTGTTTTTTAATATATTTTAAGGCTTATATAATGATTAAAACTCTAATCGGATAGCTATATTGACATTTGAAGTATATTTGATCAATTTATGTCTATTTCAATAAAAATGTGATTTTTTGACAATAATTCATATCCCTATCAAATATTTTTAAAATGTATAAATGAACTATGTGGGAAGCTTAATATGATTAATAAAAATCAAATTATATATTTATATTTTAAATATAAATAATCTGACATAGCTATAACTATTGCAATCCAGAATTGAGTTTCTCACTAATTATTGATATATATATATCAATTCTTTTGTTTTAATTGCCCTTGATAAATATTGAAAGTTTTTATGTGATTTAAAATCTATTAAGCTTCTTTGAATCAATATTAGTTTAAAGTCTCACCATCTCTGATTATTTCATTAAAAAGACTGAATTTTCACTAACAATTGTTGTATCAATATCAAATATTTTGCTTCAGTTTTCTTTGAACTATAATAGGGGATTAAATTTAATTATTTTAAGCTAAAGAGTCATTGAGATTCATAATTAGTTTTATAATTTTTTATTTTTAAGCTTTTTGAATCAAATATTTGATTTTCTTGCTAGTATTTGCCACATATCTAGTAGAGAATTTCTTGAAATTCTATAGTTTATTTTTCACTTTCATGGAGGGCTATAATGATGAATAAAAACATGAATAGATAGTAATATTTTTTATAAATACTTTCTGACCAAGTATCAGATATTTTGATTAAACAGATGTTTCTCACTACTAGTTTCAAAATTTAGATAGTTAACACCAGTGATGCTATTCTGAAGCAACAAAGGGGCTCTTCTAAGGCCACAGAGGGGAACCATATCTCAAGTAATTTTTTGATACCTATTGGAATAAAATTATATTTTTTATTGAAATATGTATAGTTTATATATCAGAGATGAGAACATAATAAAATTACAATATTAATTTATCTGCCTTTGACAGTGCAAATAGAATTTGAGGAAAAGATGTAGTAGATATGTTGCAAATACTAGTGAGAAAATCAAATATTTAATTGAAACAGCTTAAAAATGGCCTATTTTAACCTAATTATGAAGCCCAGTGGCTCCTTGGGTTACAATATTCAAATTGAATCCCCTATTATAGTTAAAAGAAAACAGCAGCAAAATATTTTATAATGATACAGCAATTGTTAGTGAAAATTCAATTTTTTCAAAGAAATAATCAGATATTTTGAACCTTTACACTATTATTGATTCAAAGAAGCTCAATAGATTTCAAAGCACATAAATACTTACAATATTTATCAAGGAAAATTAAAACAAAAGAATTGATATATATATATCAATAAATAGTGAGAAATTCAATTCTGGATTGCAATAGTTAAATCTATGTCAAATTATTTATATTTAAAATATAAATATATAAGTAGATTTTTATTCATCATACCAAGCTTCCCACATAGTTCATTTATAGATTTTAAAAATATTTGATAGGGATATGGAAATTATTGTCAAAAAATCACATTTTGTATTGAAATAGCCATATATTGATCAAATCTACTTCAAATGTCAATATAGCTATCCAATTAGAGTTTTAATTATAATATCAGCCTTAAAATATATTAAAAAACAAATTTTGGACAAGATTTGACAGAGAAATGAAAATTATTTGAAAAAATCACATTTTTGATTGAAATTCCTCTATATTGATGAATATTATCTAAAATCTCAATCTAAATATTTCATTAAATTTAGCATAATCATGATATACTTTTAAGATATTGTAAAGACACTTTTACTCAAGATTTAATGTAAATATGGAAATTTTTTGAGATAACTTAAATTCTGGACTAAATTAGAGATATCTTAGTCAATTTAACTTCAAAACTCAATCTGAATTGCACATTAGAATCTTAATCATCATATTCACATAAAAAGATATTTAAAAGAACATTTTTGCTCAAAATTTGACAGAGTTATGGTAAATTCTGAATAAAAGTCACATTTTAGAGTAACATACATTTAGCTTGGTCAAATCTAATTCAAAACTGAATTTGAATATTTAATTAGATTTTAAGTAACTATATTGGCCTAAAAAATTATCATATACACAGTTTTTTCACATGATTTAGCAAATATTTTTCAATCATTACAAATTTATCATTTTTTTGGGATAGCCATAACTTAGTGAAATCAACATAATATTGAATTTTTAATAATTAATCGAATTCAGAATCATTATTTTAACTGTATTAAGTAGTGAAAGCTTTATTCTAGAAAATTATTTGATAAAGATGTGGAAAAAATTTAAGTATAAATAGCTTATTTGACCCAAAAATCACCACATTAATCTTTCTATATACTTTAGAGAAATTTTCATGAAAGGATTAAAAAAGATGGATTTATCATGCCTTGTATTAATGTAATGTATATTTGAGTAGTGCAACATTTTTAAAGTATGGTTTGTAAATTGGTTTGAGCATCTGGTATATTTTTGATGGTCATGGGTTCAAGCCCTGTAACAAGCAATATTTTTCATATAAATCCAATTCTCTGAAGCATATGATGAATTGCTACTGTGTATTGGTAGACTGTTATTGATATAGCCAGCCTCTGTATTGTCTTAGATGAATTGCTAACACACCTTGGTTGCTTTTTTATTGATCTATTCAGTCCTTGAATTTCCCTTTATGACTTGAGACATACATTCTTCATCCATTTTGAATCTTCATGGCCTTTTTATTTCCTAATATATATTCTTGCTTTTAATACAAATTCTCAGGCACTTATAATTTTTATCATTTAAACACATTTTAAGAATAGAAGTCACCCATTGGTACTTGTGTTTCATTATTCATATTTGTATCATTCCAAGGTGATTGTAAAGTTGAATTTATTGGCTCTCCATAGCACTTCTTAGTAATTTATATTTTTGTAAAAAAAAACAGAATACAAGAAAGCAAGGAGAGAGAATTGAAAAAAGATGGAATCACTAAGTGTGTGAAAGAAATTTATTCAGAAATTCATCAAGTAAAAGAGAAGTATGAAGTAAGGATATTGTGTGAAGAAATACATGAGAGGGATAGGAAGGGTGGAAGAAAGTTAGTGAATCAAACAAGAGGGGAAGGGATGAAAAAACCAAGAGAAAATGCTAACTATGTCTAAATAGAGAGCAGGAGATAGGGTGAGAGACTATGAGAAATGGTGATGAAGACAGCCTGCAAATAAAAAAAAAGAAAGAGCCAGTCCAAGGTCACTCTAAGGGTATTTTCTTGGCTGAACCAGGGTCATTCCATGGTATTCCCTTGAATCACACCTTTGTATAGAATAGGGTCAAAAAGCTGAACCAGATTCCTAGTTCACCATATTTTTCCCCCTGTGATAAAATAAAATATATAATATAATATAATATAATATAATATAAAATATAATAAAAGGTAATAAAATATAATATTTTTCAAAATTTAATATAAAATATAAATGTAAAATAAAATAAAATAATAATAAAATTAAAAATAAAATAAAACATAAAATAAAACATAAAATATATTATAAAATATAAATTAAATTAAAATATTATATAATATAATATAATATATAAAAAATAAATTAAATTAAAATGAAAAATAAAAGATAGAATAATTTAAATAAATTATAATATAATATAAAATATAATATAAAAATAAATAATAGTAAAAATAAATTTAAATTAAAAATTATTTAAATAAAAAAATTAAATTCAAAATTAAATTAAACAAATGTTGGAAAATGGTTGAGAGTTGAGGAGGAGGATCTCTAAGGATGCTATGCATTGTGTGAGGTGGAAAAGGGGATTATGCATAAAGGGGTTTTATGGGGAAAGCACTGGAGAGTGCTCCTCATCAGAAAACTTTCATAGTAATCCAGTTGCTTCTTAGTCTCTCATAGTTATAATCCTCACTGTTGGTAGCCACAAGATAATTAGTCTCATAGCTATAACAGCATAGTCATTCCTTCCTTAGGTTAGTATTAGTGCTAGTAGTAGTGCAGCCTCTAAATTGCTGACATTTTTTTTGATCTATAACTGGTGCATTACAAAAGAATCATGAACCCCCCAGGTCAATCCAATGCAGTGCTTCTTGCTGCAATGCAAGAGCTGATGGCAGACTTTCAAGAACAGAATGCTAGACTCATTTAACATCTAGAAGATAAATAACCTTCATATTGTGGCCCCACAGAGGTATAATTGTATGCTGCTGAAACCAAAGTACAGGCACTTCACACCACACTAGCACCACCTGTCAAAGGCCCAAATATTGCATTCCAACAAATTTTTGATGTAATGAGAGGCCCCCGGGCATATCAGTATGCATTTCAGGGTTAAACCTCTATATCATTCTCAATGGCCATCAGTTCCCAGGCAAGTGATAAAAAATTGGATTTTCAATATCTTACCTCACAGATAATGTGGCATGCTGGGAAAGGACATATACAAAAGAACTACTTGAATGTGCCAATGCCACATCAACTTTTTTCCAATTCATTGCAGAATTCAAGCTGGCTTATGATGATGCTGATGTGTCCACAACCTTGGAACATGTGTTAAACCAATTATACCAAAACCATTCAGTGGCAGAGTACATGTCAGAATTCAGGGGCCATGTCAGCTATGTCACATTATGGGGGGAAGGAGTACTCATGTTTCATTTCAGGAATGGGCTCTCATAAAGAATCAGAAATTCACTAATCAGTTTTCCTTTCCAAACCTCTCTCAAAGCACTTATGGAGCTAGCTATTCAAATAAATAACAAGTTTATGTATCAGAAAATGTATGATTGAAGTGGTGCTTTTAAGTGGTGAAACTATGCCTCATCAAGTGGGGCCAGTGCCAGTGACCCAAACACAATGGATATTTATTTAGTAAATGCACCCAGGGCTATTGGGAGAAGAAGTTTATCTGATGAGTAATATCAGAGGTGTATGAACAAAGGGCTGTGCCTCCAATGCAGAGGTGGTGGTCATCTGACAAGGAAGTGTAGGGGAAAAATTAGGGTTAGTGAAGTGGAGGATAGTGCAGGAAAGATTCAGGTAAAAGACAGCTCTCAGAAGTGAAGGTTGTGCCCTACTTGAGTGGATTAGAGGGAAAGGATAAGGTAGATTTAGTAGAGGAATTATCAGTGCATAAGTTATTTGAAGTAAATGATAATTGTGTTTTACTAAATTTGCCTTTAATAAGCCTTGATGTCACAGAAAATGTACATGCCTTGATGGAATGTGAGGCCACAGACTGTTTTATTTCCAACAATTTTTTACAAGGAAATATAAAGAAAAAAGAAAAATTTGATTTCCACAGGCGTCTAATTATGTTTTATGGATCCCCAGATAGGGGAGAAGAAGTAAGAGTGAAGGTTTTATACAGATTCTGGTGCAATGTAAGGCATATGTGACAAACCTAGAGGACCAGTATGAAATGGTACTAAGGATGAAATGGCTGCACAAATATAACCCACAAATTGATTGGAAGGAAAATGGATTCTGGAACTAAAGTATTGGCCGGCTGGCCCCCTCAGGGGTGAGGGACCCATCCTGGCAGGTCTTCTGATGTTTTGTTATCATCAGTTGACTTGACCCCAGAACCAATGCTCCCTCTTGATTTTAAGCATCAGGCTTGAGATGGGGCACAAATGGTAAGCACTGGGGAGGATCAGAAAATTTTTAAAGTGCACCAAGAAGAAGAGATGGTGCAAAAAAGTAAAGAGAAGGCAGAATATGGAAAGTTGGATGGCACAGAGAAAGTATTTGTCCCCTGGCCTCTTCAGCAGTCAGGGAACCCTTTAGAAGAGTCTCCTGGTGTTTTATTATCATTATTATAATTGCTGCAAGATCTGACACTTTCTCTTGATGCTAAGTTTCAGGACTTGGAGGGGGTTCTGGAGGAAGAAGTGGAACTGGAATGCAACACAACAGCATGGAACATATCTGCTAAGATCTCAGCCAAGGTTCAGTCATCAAAGCCAACCTAAAGCCTCAAGGAAACATTCCCTGAAGCCCATTGGGAATTCTCACCACTTTTTAAAGATGGAGGAGTCAAAACCCTGCTACCTCACCAATCATACAACTTTGCCATTGATCTGATTCCAGGCACAACCTCTTCAATTTAGCTGCATAATCCCATTGTCAACATTGGATTCAACAGTTCTAAAAGAGATGATTGATGAAAATTTGAAATATTGTTTCATCAGAGAATTGAAATCTCCCTGGGAAGGCCCTATGATCTTTCCAGGTAGAAAAGAATGGGTCACTGAGACCATGTATGGGTTTCATAAGATTAAATTTGCTGAAAGTTAAGAATAGATACCCCCTTCTGCTGACTAGTGAGTTGATTGACAGTCTTCAGGGTGCAGAAATTTTAACATCCCTAGATCTTAGGAAAGGTCACCACAACATACATGTGGAAGAAAGAGATGACTACCTTGCTCCTGCCTGCACTTTCCCAAACTTTACCATCATCATCATCATAGAATTAAAATATCAATCAATAAAAAAAACATTACCATCATCATCATCATATCAATAATTTAAAACATTACCTCCTTCATATCTATAAGTTTATCATATATATCAATAAATTAAAACAGCACTAATTTAAAACATTACCATCATCATCATATCAATCAATAAATAAAAACATAACCATCATCATATCAATAAATTAAAACATTCCCATCATCATCATATATATCATGAATTAAAACATTCACATCATCATCATCATATATATATATCAATAAATAAAATGCTACTCATCACATTAGCATCAAATATATTTTTACTTCTAAAAATAAATATTTATCTACACTACATACATTTATTTAATTATGTAAAATAGATTCAATTTGGAATCCATATATATATCATCACATTGCCATCATCTTCATCTTCACCATATATCATGATGAATAATTAATTTAATATGTATCTCCATATATGACATAACATATACATCTATAATTAATAAGCTGTGTAAAACCACAAGTAATTCTTATTTGACACTAGATCCCATATTCTAATTTCACAACTATTATTACATACATCTGGGCCAAAGGTGAAGCTGAAATAATTTGAAGAGAAAATAGTATATATATATAATATATATATAATATATATAGTATATATATATAATATAAGCTATAATATATATTGGTATGTATGGATATAAAAAAATATTGATATTTATGATCAAAATATATATGATAATTCTTATGGTTATAATATGGTTTTATGTATAAATATGATATTTTGTAGATGATAATATTTTTATCTCTATATATATATGATAATAATTCATGTCATGATGTAGGACATATGATCATGATAGTTTTTTAGGTATATAATATAGTTTGTAAATTAATATGTGTAGATATAATATTAATTTATATTGTATAACCTTGCATATATTATATTGGGGGAAAATTACCATATATATGGGAAATGATGATATGAACAATTCTCTGACTTGTGTATCTTTCTTTGTAGTTTAAATAATGGGTCCATCTCACACTACAAGAGGTAGTAGATCCTGTGGACAATCAGGTTTTAAAACCATAATTCAAGGGATACATGCAATAGATCAACACAATAGCCATGGTCAACTGCCTTTTTTATCCAATGCCCCAGTTCCAGCAAGGCCTTTGATTAACTCAGCTTGGTCCTCACAAATTGCTTCATTTTCACTTGGAAGAAGGACCTTGACCCCCTCATATCCTTAGCCTCACGCTTTGAAAAAATGTGATGTAATTTGTGGTTATTGTGGGGTAGCTCATTGGTTGGAGGAGAAACTTGCAGCATCACCCATAAGGCAACCAAGGTTTTCTACTTGCTGAAGTGAAGGAAAGGTTGTCATAACTATCAGACTTAAACAACCAACAAATTTTAAACACTATTTGAAGGATTTGAACCATGGTTGGCTAATACTTCTTTTCCACATGTGTATCCAATAACTAATTTTATCTCTTTTACCTATATATTTTATAACTTTCAAATGCATATGATTTCCACAGATTCCAATCACTTCAGGAAAAGCATTTGAAATTATAATCACAGGGGGGAAAAAGTGGCAACCAGACATTGGGTTCAGTTCACATACTTAATTGAATCAATTCGGTATGTGAACTGAACCCGACTTCTGGCTGCCATTTTTTCACCCTGTGAATAATGCCTTTGCAATGACTTCTCTTGGTGGAAAAATTGATTATTCAACCTGAGTACCAAAGGGTTTCTTTTCTTTCCAAATATCTGATGAAATTCGTCACTATATTGGCTCTCTCCTACCACCAACAGATTGTTCTGAAAAATTTGAACAAATTTATGTTACTCAGCATGATTCTCTACATACAGCAGGCCCTACAACAAGTGAAAAATGTGTGTGGAAATGTTCTCCTCCCTGTAGTTATGTCTTTTCAAGGAATTTTAGACAGATGAAATCCATTTGTGGCATTGTTTAAAACAGCTAAAAAAAGAATTGCTTAGTCCAACTGCCCTATGAAACTCTGCCTTGAAAGTACTACTCCCCCAAATTTTGACCTACAATGCTATAACAACCCTACTTGAGATGAAGTAGGTTTGATCATTCATGGAAGTGGTGAGGAATTTCAAGGCTTTAGGAATATCACTCTGGCGCAAAGAGATGGCCCCCTTCAAAGAATATCTGAATTACATCCCAGCTATTCCCCATTGAAATTTCCACTTCTTTTTCCTTATGGTGAGGTTGGCTTGAAATTAGGGATTTCCTTCACAGAAAGGTATCAGATGGATGGTGATATGAATGGTGGTGAGGAACCATGTGTGTTTTTTTTAATATATTTGTTTTTAATTTAGTCCTTTTCAGTTCATTTATATAAATTTTATATTTCTTTGTACTTCTCAATTTGCATGTACCTCTATATGAAGTTGTGCGTGGTATAGGAGGATCAAAACATATCTCTCAACTGCAATATTTTGCATATTGAGCACACTACTCTCCAAATGGGTTTCCTCTGCTGCACTTATCTGGCTCATTATTTCAGGAGTACTTGGTTGATTTTTATGCTCAAATGGAACAAAACAGACTTCACTACCTCTCTTAAAATCAGGATAATCCACTACGCAATATAGGGGGTGGACTTGCTAGCAAGTCCTCAACCTGAACTCAGATGGAACTCAGATGGAACTCAGACTGAACTCATACTGAACCCATACTGAACTCTACTTGAACACCCACCTAAAACTGTTCTGCTGAGTGGTGTTCATCCCTGATTGTATGGTTCCTTTATCAATAGCTCAATGTGTGTTCAACCTGTGGTGAGTTTGGGTCCAAGGTTGCGGACTCGCTAGCAAGTCCGCCCCCCATATTGTGTGGTGATCTTTGTGAAGACCTTTATTGTGGTGTAGAAGATGCTATCAATAATGGGACCAATCTCAATCAAGTTTGAAAGCAAATTATTCTTCCTTTGTTTTTTCTAGGGGGACCACATAACATGGATCAGCTACATTATGATGCTATGGCAATCACACAAAAATCTGGAAATCCAGATCTTTTTATCACAATCACTTGCAATCCAAACTGGAAGCAGATAAAAGATATGCTTCTTGAAAGTAAAATTGCTCAGGATAGGCCAGATGTTCTTTCCAGGGTGTTCAGACTGAAACTTGATGCTGTCATGAAAGAATTGCTAAAAGGGGGGCTGTGTAGGTGTCAGGAAATAAGGAAAAGGGGGGTTTGGGGTACTGTTTTAGCACATGTGTATGTCATTGAGTTTCAGAAGAGAGGCCTACCACATGCACATATTCTCTTATGCTTGGATTCAGAGGACAAGCCAGATACAATGGACAACATTGACTCAATTGTTTCAGCAGAGTTACCTGACCCTGAGAAGGATCCTTTACTTTTTCAAACAATAAAAACCTGTATGCTCCATGGACCCTGTGGCTCTGTCAACCCATGTGCTTCATGTATGAAAGATGGGAAATGTTCTAAAAGATACCCTAGAAAATATAATGACACAACACAGATAGATGAAGATGGATATCCTTTATATTGTAGGAGAAATGATGGCCAAAAATTTCAAAAATTTGAAGGAAGCTTTGAATACACAAATCAAAATGTGGTGTCTTATAATCCTTATCTCTCTAGAAGATTTAATTGCCATATAACTGTGGAAGTGGAAACTACAATATCTTCAGTCAAGTATCTCTATAAATATGTGTACAAGGGTCATGATGGTTCCTCAATGGTCCTTCATACTAACAGAATAATAGATGAGGCCAAGGAATATCTGGTTGGTAGGTATGTTTCAGCTGTTGAAGCATGCTGGCAATAGTGTGCTTTTCTACTTCATGGTCATGAACCAGCAGTTACAAGATTACAGCTCCACTTGCCTGACCAACAGTTAGTTATATTTAATCTTAGGGGGGAAATGTCAACTGAAGGTACTGTGTTGGGAAACAGGAAAACCACCCTAACAGAGTGGTTTACAGCATGCTCTAATGCCCCAACTGCTGAGGTGGCCCAGGGGGTCAGCTAACCTGATGCTCCAATATAGTTTTTTTGGAATGTGTGAGTCCTTAAGATGTTCTTCTATACTTTTACTCCTTCCTAATTCAAAGTTAGTGTGCAGAAGTAGAAAAAAGTGGACAATTTGACAAAGAGACACAGCCATTGGGTGTGTTGCCTTTTGTGTACCAAATACTCAAGAATGGCTTTACTTGCGCCTTCTGCTTTACCATGTGGCTGGACCAATAAGCTATGACAATCTGAGAAATGTGCATGGTGTCTGAACCCCAACCTTCAAGGTTTCTTGCTTGGCATATGGTCTTTTGAAAGATGATGCTGAATACAAGAAATGCTCAGATGAAGCATCATGAATGAAGACTTGGCATCAACTCAGACAACTCTTCACTTTGATTCTAATCTGAAACCATCCTGCTGATCCATTGGGTCTTCTGGAATCACACATTTTTGACACTTGAGGATGATTGCCAAAAATATCCTTCAAATAAAGTTTCACATTTTTTTAGCCTTCCAACCAACAAATCAGAGATTAAAATTTGAATCTTATTAGCCTCCTTCTTAATAAACAAGGTTACTCTTTATCTGAATATGGACTTCCTGAGCCAATACAACACTTTCATCTATTTACAGGTCAACTCATCTTGGAAGAACAGTCATATGAAAGGCAGGAGCTTACTGAAAAATGGGGAAATCAGAATCATTTGTCCAATGTAGACCAAAAAAAATGCTTTTGATGCAGTTACACAAGCCCATGCATCTGGAGAGTGTGGTATATTTTTCTTGGATGGACCTGGTGGAACTGTTAAAACATTTGTTGAAAACATGATCCTTGCATGGTTCAGAATTCAAGGACACACTGCTCTTATGGTTGCGTCTTCTGGGATAGCATCTATACTTTTAGAAGGGGGAAGGACAGCTCATTCCAGGCTTAATATTCCACTTGATATAAATCAAGATTCATATTGTCATATGAAAGCACAGAGTGACCTAGCTAAACTTTTGAGGATGACAAGGTTAATCATATGGGACGAATCTCCAGCACAACATTTCCATTGTTCTGAGGTGGTGGATAGAAGTTTACAGGATATCCTGAAAAACAATCTTGCTTATGGGGGAATGGTTATGCTTTTTTCTGGTATGCATTTTCAACTAACATATAACTATTAAAATTTCTTTTTCATTAAATAAATAGATAAATATATATTTCCATTTTTCATTATCATACATTTGTATTGATGTCAAAATAGATTACTTTCTTATAATTTTAAGTCATTCTTCAGGGGACTTTAGACAATGCCTTCCAGTTGTACCAAAAGGCTCAAGAGGACAGATATTATCTTCAACTCTAATTCACAGCACAATCTGGTCAAAATTTAAGAAACTCCACCTGACCATCAACATGAGGCTTTTTTTTTTTTTTTCAGAAAGGAATGAATGATGAGCAAGTACAAGATTCTGCCTGTTTTTTTTTTTTTGTTTGTTTTTTGTTTGTTTGTTTTTTTTTTTTTTTTTTTTTTTTTTTTTTTTTGAGTGGATCCTTCAAATTGGGGAAGGAAGAACATCAAATCCAGATTTTGGTGGAGATTCCTTCTAAACACTGTGTGTTTTTCAGTGGGCCTGATGGGTTAAAAGAGTTAGTCGCTGTTATATACCCTGGAATGAAATCTTTGGACAACAGTCATGAAGTTTGCCTGCTCAGGTACTTAAAAAGTAGGGTCATCCTGGCTGCAAAAAATGTGGATTTAGATGAAGTTAACAATTTGGATCTGAATATTCTACCAGGAAGAATCTGAGCTTTTTATAGTGCTTATCAAGCTATTGCTGATGATGGATCACCAAAAAAGCCTATTTCTGATAGATTACTTAAACACCATCTATCTATCAGGTTTTTCTCTATACTCTTTGTCACTAAAGAAGGGTTTGCCCCATCATGTTACTTTGTCATCTTAAACGAGCTGCAGGTTTATGTAATGTCACCAGGCTGGTGGTTACACAGATTGAAAGAAATGTGATAGAAGCATGTATTCTCTCTGGACCATATGAAGGAAATTGGGGTGTTTATCCCAAGGATCACATTGGAGAGTTCACCCAATTCCTGTCTTCCTTTCACACTGTGCAGATTTCAGCTACCTATTAGATTAGCTTATAGCATGACAATCAACAAGGCACAAGGTCAATCTTTAGACATTGTAGGTCTTAACCTGGAATCACCAGTTTTTGCACCTGGTCAGTTATATGTAGCACTTTCAAGGGCAAAGTAAAGTGGGAAATGTCCATGTACTATTACCTGAGAAAGCTAAAGGAATGCCAGTAAATGTTGTACCCAAAGAAGTCCTAATGAATGGTATTTAATATTTATTGTGAAAGGGAGGGAGTTTAATAAAAAAATAATACACTGATATTGACCTTTTAGTCTTGATTCCATCCAAGGCTAAAATCACTCACATCTGGGACCAATGTCTGGATGTATAACCATGTCAATCATGCATATTCTACACTCTTATAACAAAAATCTTGAACTTTTCCCAGATGTGTAATCATGCACATTATGCGTATTCAAGACAGTTATAACAAACATCCAGGCCAACCATGCATATTCAACACAGTTAAGACAAACATTTGAACCCAATCTCTGGGTGTATATATTCATTTCAATCATGATTACTCAACATTATTCTGACTAATATCCAGTCCAAAGGTTCAGATGTTTAAGGATTTTAAACATATAATGTGCATAGCAGGCAGGCACACACATCTGGGCCAAAGGTGCAGATGTGTGTGCAAGGCTGCTGACCATCTGCATTGCAGAAGGGTAGCAGGCTTGTTAAACTATGAAATATAGGATAAGGAATTATTGGTACAAGTCAAAGCTCTATGAACCTGGTGCCACAATGTGAAAGGAGGACCTCACTTTTTGTTTTTTTTATTTTTTATTTTTTATTTTTTATTTTTTATTTTTGTTTTGTTTTGTTTTGTTTTTTTTTTTTTTTTTTTTTTTTTTTTTTTCTTCTTCACAAGTGATGATTTACATGGATCATCAAATCAAAACTTGAAAACCTTGCTGACCACCAAAAAAAAAAAAAAAAAAAAAAAAAAAAAAAAAAGAGAGAGAGGACTCACTGTCAAGTGGTTTAGGAAGAACTAACTAAGCAGCATTAATTGTGATGTTCAATTCTGACCAGGGAAGAAAAGTGGCAAACTGGATGTGCTATCATGATGTCCTGATGTGTGCCCAGAACCAGACTGGCTACATACTATTGGAGAACATTATTGAAGGGGGATGTTGAAGAGGGAAGTAATGCTAGATGAGGTGGAATGGGTGGATGAGGATTTGATGAAATGGGTGAGGAGGGGGCAGGAAAAGGATGAGGGAGTGCAGGAGTGGATGAAGGCACTGTTATCTAAGGAGGTATTGGTAAAGAAAGGATTGGAAGAGTATCACTTGGAAAGGAAAGTGCTGTATTGGAATGGGAGGATAGTGGTTCCAAATGATGAAGAGCTCAAGAGGCAGATGGTCACATTGAGGCATGATTCACTAATGGCAAGACACCCAGGATTATTGAAGATGGTGGAGCTGTTGAATCACAACATTTACCAGAAGTCCATGAAAGAATACTATCCAACACTATGTAGCCCCATGTGACTCTTGCCAGAAGAGCAAGATTAGTCCAACAACAACAACAACAACAACAACAACAACAACAACAACAACAACAACAACAACAACACCACTGACATGGCTAAACATTGCTAAGCAGTCATGGAAGGAACTCTCTTACAACCTGATATTAGAGTGGTTACCCAAGTCACAAGGAAAGAATGCTATCCTTCACAATTGTTGACCACTGCACCAAGATGGTGCACTTTGTCCCCACTACTATAAAAGGTTACATCAGAGGGTATGACAGACTTAATGGTGGTGCATGTCTGGAAATTACATGGATTGTCTGAAAATATAGAGTATCAGATAGGTGAAGTAATGTTAACTCCAAGTTTCTGAAAGCAATGTATGACCAACTAAACATTAAGCCCATTTGTTTTAACAGCATAGCATCTGTAGATAGACTGATGGGAAATTTGAGAGAGTGAAGAAGGTAATGGAATAATACTTATGCCCATGTGATGAACTATCAGCAAGATGATGGGGTGCATCTTCTACCATTGGCTGAATTCAGATACAACAACCTGACATATATAGAGAAAATGGTGTGTCATCTTTTTTTTTTTTTTTTTATTGTCAACTATGGATACCACATAAAATGTTTGATTGGTATCCCATCAATGTTGCAAGTTCCAGAAGCTGAAGAGTGGATTATGAACATACTGAGTGTATAAGTCATGAATTAGAAGCAAAACTCAAGCTATCCCAACAGTCCATGAAGCTTCACCATGATCAAGGGAAGACTCAACACAACCTCAGGTGCTACAAGTAGGTGAAAGGGTCTCTCTTAGCTGATGTTTCCTTGCTACATTATGTCCAAGTGTTCCAAACTAGATCACAGGAACGTGGGGCCTGTTTGAAATCAAGCACAAGATATCTGACTTAGCATATGAATTGGAACTACTGATTTCAATGAGACAAGTGCGCTCAGTGTTCAATATCTCACTACTCACAATGTGTCAAGAAGATACAATACCAGGACACCCAAAAGAACCACTGGAGCCAGTCTATGTTGGAAATGAAGAGAAGAGGTTGAAGTAGAAAAGGTTATTGCTAAGCAAGTGTAAAGGGGAAAGGTTATGGAGTAGGAGATAGGTCTTGGGAGCCAATAGAGAACTTAGATCATGCTAAGTAAAAAGTTGAAAGAGTTTGAGAAGGAGAGTAGGGGGCAGGAGGGGTAAAAAAAAAAAAAAAAAAAGGGAGGGAGGGAGGGGGTGGGGTGGGGGGGGTAATGTTAGGATTTGGGTTGAGAGGTGAGGAGGAGGAGTGCTTTGGGGGCTACACATTGTAATAGGCAGGAGAAAGGGAAATTGCATAAGGGGTTTTTTTTTATGGGGGCAAGCACTGTGTGGGGGGGGGGGGGGGGGGTGCCTCTCCTCATTGGATAACTTATATGGTAATCCAGTTACTTCTTAGTCTCACTGCTGTAACAGCATAGTCAGTTCTATCTCACTGTTGGTAGTCCCAAAGTAGTCCAGCCTCTTAGGTCCTAACAGAGAACAGGAGAACAAACATTTGGATCAACTTTTTTATTTATTTATTTATTATTATTATTATTTTCCAAAATGACAAGCAAAATTTAAAAAAAAAAAAAAAAAAAAAAACAATTTTTATTTTAATTATTATTATTATTATTATTATTATTTTATTTTTTTTTCTTTTCTTTTCCTTTTTCAATATAGTTTATATAAAAAGATAAAAAAAAAAAAAAGGAGGTGTTGAGATTGATTTTTTATTAAATATATAAAATTGGGGGGTTTTCAATTAAGACTGATAGTTTATGTGATAGCTTGGGACATGAGGGTTTCATCATCATGAAGGGTTTAATTGTTTCTTGAGTTGGTGTTGATGGTTCATGTTATGAATGACGACCACCTCACAACAACATGTTATCATCAACGCAACCCATCATCGGAGAGTTTCAGTTGGGAGATACGATACCGATGATCGGCCATACTATTGATTACTATAGGAATAAATATTATACATACAAATGAAATTGAGTATGAAGAGAAAGGATGGAAGGAGAGAGAGATGAGATTGAAAGAACGAGAGAGAGAATGGTAAGAAGGAAGAGAAGCAAGTGAGGAAGATATATTTGGATGAATAAAAATGCAATTTGAAATGAACAGATCGTTGGAGACAGGGAGAGAGTGAGAGAAAGAGAAAGAGGGAGGGAAAGACTTTGAGTTTTAGTTTTTGATTAAATAAAAAGGGAAGATATCGTCGGACAGCAACCCACCCTTTTCATCCATCCATCCATCCATCCATCCATCCATCAACCCCACTCAACAACAACTCTACTCAATCAAATCAACAAAGGAAAGAAAAGAAAACCCCACAACATGTCAGAGAAATCTTTCACTTTCACCTTTATTTATTTATTTATTTATTTTATTTTTTTCTTTTTTATATAAAATAAACATCATTTCGTTTCGTTTCGTTTCTCACTTGACGTTACTTGGTTTTTGTTATATTTTTTTCAGATTTTGAGTGGATCTTAATATGCCGTCTACAGCTGAAGAGTTGAGTGATGCTTTTTGTTTTTCATTTAATTAGATTGATTTTGAAAGAGCGAGTGTGATATCGAAAGGTTATGAATCCAAAAAGCTGACTCTCTCTCTCTCTCTCTTTATATATATATATATATATATATATTGTTATTATACATGTTTTATATGATGTCTATCAAACAGTACATTAGCTAAAGCCAATCAAAAATTTTCAGCCTCAAGTTCGAACAGCTTTTTCTCCTTCGCATCAACTTCATCCTCTTCAACCAAATTGGAAGAAGCTCAAGATTTATATAAATCAGCGGCCAATCAATTTAAATTAGAGAAACAATGGAAAGAATCGGGAGATGCGTTTTGTAAAGCAGCGGAATGTAGTCTTAAATTACGAGAGAAAGATGATGCAGCTAATCATTTTTGGTCAGCCGCAAAGAGTTACAAGAAGACTCATCCAGAATGTTGAGTTTTATTATATTTCACTCTCATCCAGGAACTGTTGACTTATGATGATGATGATGATGATGATGGATAGTGGCGATTGCTAGTCTAAGAAAAACGGTAGAATTGTTGATTGAGAGTGGCAGATTTCGACAAGCTGCCGATCGACAAAAGGAGATTGCTCAAGTGTTTCAACAAGATGCAGGTGATTTACAAGGTGCTATGGAAGCTTATGAACAAGCAGGGGAATGGTATGCTCAAGAGGATGCTCACGCGTAAGTTTTTATTTTATTTTATTTTAATGATGAAGAAAGTGAAATAAAGAGATGATGCTATCTACTAGGACGGCGAATGGATGTTTTAAAGAAGCAGCGGACATGGCAGGGGAATTGGAAGATTACACGAAAGCGATTAAGTTGTATGAGCAAGTAGCCAAGGCGTCGCTTGGAAGTGCACTGACACGATACAGTGTTAAAGAATACTTTTTGAAGGCAGGGATTTGTCATTTATGTACAGGGGTGAGAGTGAAAGAAAGAAAGAAAGAAAGAAAGGAGAGAGAGAGAGTGTGTGTGGCTGATGGGATATGAATGATGTAGGACATTGTTCGGACGAAGCGAGCGGTGGAAGAATATGTGGAGTGGGACGGACACTTCCAGACGCAGCGCGAATACAAGTTTCTAGTGGGACTGGCGGGGGCAGTGGAGGAGGGAGACAGCGAGGGATTCACGCAGGTGGTGGGGGAGTTTGATGAGATGAGCAAGCTCGATGGCTGGAAGACGCGCGCGCTGTTGAAAGTGAAGCGTGCGATCCACGAAGAGCCAGGGCTGCTTTAGGGGGATAAGTAGGGGGATAGGTGGCTTATGGTTACAGAGTATGGTTACAGAGTATGGTTAGCTTATGGTTACAGAGTATGGCTACAGAGTATGGTTAGCTTATGGTTAGCTTATGGTTAGCTTATGGTTAGCTTATGGTTACAGAGTATGGCTACAGAGTATGCTGTGGAATGATCTCGAACGTTCTCTCGTCCTGGTGTCTCTCTAAGCCCTGCATGTCTTAGGCTCCTAACACCTAGCACTCCTTATTTTTGGCCGCTAGCTGACTTTTGAGTTCATCATCATCTCTTTCTTTACCTTCTTTCTAACATCTTCATCATCTTTTCCGTATTCATATCATGCCTCTCGAAACTGAATACTATGATCGCTTGGGTGGTAGGTCTTGATCTTCTCATCTTCTCATCTTCTCATCTTCTCATCTTCTCAATCTGCCTCAGTTTCTCCTTCCGTCGACGAAGCTTCCCTCAAAAAGGCTTATCGGAAAAAAGTATCCATCCATCTTTGTTTCTTTTGGCTTTCTTTCATTCTTCCTTTTTCTCACTCTTCTCTCTCTTTTGCTTGGTGTTTCCATCAGGCTCTTCAATTACATCCTGATAAAAATCCTAATGGTGCTGAAGAATTCAAATTAGTCTCTGAAGCTTACGATGTCTTATCAAATCCCGAAAAGAGACAGCTTTATGATCAGTATGGTAAACAGGGTCTCGAAAATGGTGGCGGTGGCGGTGGAATGGATCCCGGTGACTTGTTCTCTCAATTATTTGGTGGAGGTGGAATGGTCAGTGGCGCGAACCCTGTCTCTTATATACGTTCTCTATCATGTTAATCAAATCAATCACTTTTTTTTTTATTTTTTTACTTGTTATTGATAGTTTGGTGGTGGACGTAGACCTCAAGGCCCTCGAAAAGGTAAAGATTTGGTTCATCGGATTAAAGTCAGTTTGGAAGAACTTTACAAAGGTAAAACGACCAAGATTGCTTTGCAAAAACATGTCATTTGTGCAAAATGTGAAGGTCGAGGTGGGAAACCGGGGGCTGTGAAGCCTTGTGCTGGTTGTAAAGGTCAGGGTGTCAAAATGTCGTATCGGCAATTAGGGCCCATGGTTCAACAAGTCCAGCAGACTTGTAATGATTGTAAGGGTCTCGGTGAAATCATCAACCCGAAAGATAAATGTAAAACGTGTGAAGGTGCTAAAATCATTAGTGAACGAAAAGTGTTGGAAGTTCATATTGACAAGGGCATGAAACATGGTCAAACCATCACCTTTAGTGGTGAAGCCGATCAGGCTCCTGGCGTCATTCCTGGTGATGTCACGATCGTGATTGAAGAAAAACCTCACGATGTATTCAAGAGACGGGGCGATGATTTAATTGCTTCAGTCGAAGTCGATCTTCTGACCGCGCTGGCTGGGGGTATCATTCCTCTTCAACATCTGGATGACAGATTTCTCATGATCCAAGTTCAACAGGGTGAAGTCATTAAACCTGGTTAGTTTTCTTGAGGTCGACTTTTTTTTTTTTTTTTTTTTTTTTTTTTTTTTTTTTTTTTTTTTTGGTAGATTGAAGAATAGAAAAGTGTTAAACTTTTTTTTTTTTTTCCTCATCTTTTTCATGGACGGATGGATGGTTATCAATCAACTATCATACACACACACACCAACTTACACTCATATATATATATAAGGGGCTGTGAAGTATGTTCCGGGTAACGGAATGCCATCTTATCGATTCCATGAACCAGGAGATTTGATCCTGTCTATCAAAGTCGTTTTCCCTGATACTCTCGATCCAGAAACTGTCATGCAGCTCGAAAAAGTTCTCCCTCCACGACCACCGCTTCCTATGCTTGATGCTTCCGTTCACACTGAAGAAGTTGAGCTTCATGATGCGACCGAGCGACAGACACGGTATACTGAAAATGGTCATCCAGCAGAAGCTGCGGATGATGATGATGAAGGACCTGGCGGTCATCCGCAGGTACAATGGTGAGAAATGATGACAATTATTATCACCACTATGCGAGAATACTTATTTTTTTTTTTTTTTTCTTACTTCAGTGCACAACAATAATAATTTGCATCGGCTCTTCTTATTCGTCATAAAAATGAAATCCAACTTATTGTATAACGAGCGAGTACCAAAAAAAAAAAAAAAGAAGAAGAAGAAGAAGAAGAAGAAGAAGAAGGGGTAATTGAGATATGTGTGTAATTATTGATCCATCGATACATATATGTCTAGCCTGGCTTTTTTCTGGTGGAAGTTTGTGAGCGAGAGTAAGAAGAGAATTGTACACCCCGGTCATCATTGTCACACTGAGAAACTTGATTCATTTAGTAAAGTGAGAAGAAGCGAGGGAAGGAAGTCAGACAGATGTACACACTTATACATATATATATTATATATAGATGGATAGATAAAATGACAGATAGAGAAAGAAAGAGAGATAGGGGGAGGGAAGGGGGAGTGGTGTGGGACCATGTGGATGATAGAAATTGGGACAACATCTTTTAGTTTTAGTTTTAGTTTTGCTTCATGTTGTTTTGATTGTTTACATATATATATATATATGGAGAAAAAAGATATGTATGTGAAGAGACATATATATCTTTCTATATATCATGTTAAATTTCCTAAGGAGGGGTGTTTTTTTTTAAAAAAAATTAATTAATTAATGAGGATGAATTGGATTATATTACTATATGTAAAGTGAAATAGAGTCAATAGGGGGGGGGGGGGAGGGTATCAAAGTTGAGGGATCTGCAATTAGGGATCAGGAATTATTTTTTCCCAGGATCAGATATTATTAATTGTGGAAGATTCTTATCCACTAGCCCCTGGGGTTAGTAGATAAGGAATCCATGATAATGCATTATGTTATCATGTTACCTCTTATACCCCAATGTCCATTCCTAATTCTTGATCCCAACCTCATCACATCCATGATGGATTTTTAAGAAACTCACATCCATGACTTTATCATCATTGCTGATGGGGGGGGGGGGGGGGGGCATCCTTTTAAACTCTTTCTTCACTTTATGCTACTTAGACTACTTCATTTTGGTGGCCAACACTTGAAGTTTTTTTTTATTTTTTTATTTTTTTATTTTTTTATTTTTTTATTTTATTTTATTTTTTTATTTTTTTATTTTTTTATTTTTTTATTTTTTTATTTTTTTATTTTTTTATTTTTTTATTTTTTTATTTTTTTATTTTTTTATTTTTTTATTTTTTTATTTTTTTATTTTTTTATTTTTTTATTTTTTTATTTTTTTATTTTTTTATTTTTATTTTATTTTTTTATTTTATTTTTTATTTATTTTATTTTATTTTATTTTATTTTTATTTTCTTCTTCTTCTTCTTCTTCTTCTTCTATTGACATACCCTCATAACTGCACATTTGGTGATGAATTCTGACTTGCCACATCCCATCAGCCTCTTCCACTGCACTGACACTGATGAAACAACCTCTTTACTAGGCAGCTAATTCACTCAACCATGAATGCTATCACATTTCTTTTAGTTTTTCATTATAAATCTGACTCTGATTTGGAAGATGCTTTAGCTTATATATATATATATATATATGTGTGTGTGTGTGTCTTTTCTTTCCAAAAAGTGTTACATAAACTCAAAAGGGGGGGGGAGGACAACTCTTCATCATGATCCCAGATATGATCTATGCTCCATTCTCAACATTCCTTAACTAAACTTCACTCTCAACTATTTCCAACTTCACCTGATTCTTTCTTCAAACTTTATCAACTCATCTCCAAACATCCTATCTCTCATAACAATTCCCATAACAAACAGCATAATCCTGCCATTCACCTTGCTGTTACACTATGTTGCTTTGGCTTAAATGGAAACGGTGCTTCTGTAAGATGTTTGGATAATCTCTTTACCATAGGATATGGGATGGTGATATTATACACCCAGTGCTGTATGATTGCTATGCTTTCCCTCATGTCTTAAATACTTGCTTGGCCAACTCCACAACAGTGACTTGAATCCTCTCAAGTAATGCAAGCTGAAGGATTCCCTGGATGTTTAGGTTTTGTTGATAGTCCAACTCTACCTTTAAGTCAAAAAACCTGCTCATGATGGCAACCCTTATTTTGATTGCAAAAAAACGGTTTCTTCAAAATCTCCTCCAAGTTCTCATCTTTCACAATCTAACTTTTTATCTTCTTTCTAGATACTCTATTGCTGTTCAACTTGTATGCAATGTCAATAAAAAATTGATTGCTTTTCACAGTGGCTGCCCTGGCTCAAGTCATGACTCTTCTGTCTTCCAAAGAATGAGGATTTCTCAAAGTCCTGACTCATACTTTGATGAATCTCAGTACCTCCTTGCAGACTCAGCATATGCAAATGGAAAGTACATCATACCTGCTTTCCATGGTGCAACTATTGAAAAATGACCCCCCCCAAAACCACCTTTCATTATCACTTTTCCCAATCAAGAGTACAGATTTGTCACACACCACGTGACACTTGAGGCAAAAGCAG